>MU223658.1:189473-205250 GCA_018584345.1 Thuja plicata
AGTGTGTCTAATTATTTATGAGTTCCTTTCAAGGAGAGGACTAAGTTTCATAGATAATTTTAGAGAGCAAAGCATTATGATAAGGATTTGATGCAGAAGTATGTATATGAGAGGATAGTTTGTAAGGAACTCTATCTCAACTACATGTAGTTTGTAAGGAACTCTACAGTATATCCATTGGTTTATCTCTGCTAATTCTTGTTTTCATTGACTCTATGCCCAAGGGATAGGCACTGGTCTAGGTTTTGGTTTGTAGTTTGTTATTCATCCAATATAAAAAACAATCAATCAATTTCATTTAGTTTTTAGAACAAGTGAGCTGAACTCATTAGGGACTCATATCAGTAGGATATTGTCCATTTTAGTGATTCCTTGGAGAGTGAATCAACTAGGTAATCCCTCCTAAAGTAAAAGGAAGAAGGATGAAAATCCTTGTCTCATTGGTTTATGTTATTAAGACCATAGCCTGGCTTGTAGTACTCTGTTTCAAACTAATTATTGCAATCTCTAAGGTATTTTATAAGTTATTACAGTGAGGTCTGAAGTAAGTAACCACTGAATGAATTAGTCCACCAAATACATAGGCTGAAGAATCAGTAATCTTTTAATAGGTAATACCTGCCTGAGTTTGTGGAACTCAAAAATGAAGGAGGTGATAATAGGTATCCCTAGTGTTATCAAATACCTTGGAAATTAGCCTTTCTCTTATCAAAAGGGAGTTTTCATTCAAGTATAATCAGTATATTGTCATCTTAAGGTTGTGGTGCAAGAAAAAGATCTAACATCCTTGATAAAATTACCGACAGGTTTTCCATCAGCACCGCCAACTACTCTGTTTCTCAAAATGTAATTTGTCCTTGCTTGTGCAACCATGTTTGTTGTGATTTCATAAATTTCTTCATCAGATGGTCTTCTAAGAACAGGGGTCTCATCACATCCTTTAGCATTACATATCATATTATCAACCTCCCAATCTTGTATGTTAGAATCATCATATTGATAATATGTTTCATCATTAACATGTGAGGAAGTCATAGCACAACCACTATCATCATATTCTTCCTCTTCGTCATCTTCCTGATCTTCAGTTGCAAAGATTCTAGTAGCAATAACACAATACTTAGGACTATGAGGGGATTGGAAAGCCACACACCAAGGATTATCATTGCACATGTTTACAAAGTTTTTGTGTAGTGGATTAGGAGTTTTTTCATCTGATTTATCCTTCTTTTGTGGGATAATAGGTTTCCCATCTTTTCACTAAGTAGTATAGGGATAATTTTGCATCCTAGGTTGTCTATTGAAATTTCCATAGGAAGGCTTATCATTGTTGGAAACCCTATTGTTACTACTTTCTCCAAGTTTTAAATTTTTCAAAGAATTTAGAACCAACTTAAGATTATCATCTTCTTTTGGTTTAATATTCAAAGGTTTATCTAATTCTTTCTTGTTGTACCTGGTTGGTTTCCAATCTTTTCTCCTACCCACTTTTCCAGAAACCCTTTTGTTTGTCTCAATATTTACTACTACCTTATATGCTTCTCTCATATTTCTAGGGTTCTTATCCCTCAACAAATAACCCATTTTTTCATCAAAAGCATTAAGATAAGTAGCAAGACATACCTTGTCATCCAATCTCATCACTTGCATCAACTTGTGCATCGCCCTCTGAAACCTAATATTGAACTCCACCACTTCTTCATTTGGGTTCTTCTTTATGTTGTTGAACTCATTCAGCATGAATCCTTCATTGGTCTTATCCCCATATTGATCTTTGAAAAATTCTTTCATTTCATACGTGGACCCAATACATTCATGGCGCAACCCTCTAAACTAGTCCCTAGCATCCTCAATTAATGATTGCACAAATAAATTAATCATCACATCATCATATGTAATTTCATAATCATCCATCATATCCATAAAATGCTTCAGATGATCTTTACATGTTATAATATTATTCCCAAAAAATTTAGGAAGTTTATCCCTAATCTTTTTAGGAATCTCATTTGGATAGCTAGGAATGCCAAGGAAAATAAATTGCCTATATCTTTTAGTATAGATAGGAGTTCTTTGAGATGAATTATTACCTTGAGCATTTGATGTAGTAGCACTTCCATAATTAGTAGGTGGTGGTAAATTCATTCTTGAATTTAGAGACATTTTAGGACCAGAGCCAGTAGGAGGGTCAGAAATTTGCCTAAGAAATTCAATTTTATTTTTCATCTAAAGAGCAGAGGCTTCCAATTCAGCCTTTTCTAATTCTTTGGCTATGATCTCCCTCTCTCTCTTGGCTCTCTCCAACTCAGTATCCATCTTAACCATGGGATCCATTGCACTCCCTTTATTCACTGGCTCCTTTATTTCAACTGCTTCTACCTTTTGTTTACCTTTATCCTTGGGTTTCTATGTGCCATACAACTGCTGGACAATAGGTTCATGCTCAAGTATCTCAGGTATAGTAACAAAATTTATTGCTTCTAAATATTGCAGTTGCCTTTTTAATTGGTTAGATTCAATCTGAGCATGTCTAATTCTCTCCTCTTTTTCTCTTTCTCTACTTTGTCTCAAGGCAATCTACTCTCAGATCTTCCTTTCTAGTTCACCCACTTCTTCAAAAATCTCCTCATAATCTATAAGAGTTATGTCAGATTCTAAATTTTCCTCCATAATATTTATTTCTCTCCTATGATGATGGGCATGAGGTCTTTCAGATGAGGGAGAGCTCAGACCACTAGGAGAATTCCTATTCTCTTTACCTCTACTTTTGGATCTGGACCTTGTCTCATGTCCCTAGGATTTACCACAGACCACCTTCCTAATATACCTAGGTACATCCTCAACCCTCTCACTTTGAGAGTAATAGTCACCATATACTTCCAATCCCAGCTGTGTGTCTTATTCAACTTCTACATTATCCTCTTCATGATTGGGAGTAATAGGAGTATCCATTCTTATGTTCCTTCTCTGCCTCCATGCTTGGGGAGTAGTTCCAACATCATTTATGTTCATTGATTTCCCACCTCTGGAGGTAGATGGAATTTCAACTTCCAACTCATTCTCAGGATGATTCTTCATCTTGGATCTAGTATTTGTATAACTCATAGCTAAATAGTGGTGTATCAAATGATTTTAACTCAACACTGATGTAGATATTCCTTCGAGTCACCACCCAACAAATAGCTAGGAAAATACACACTAACTTTGAGTAATAAAAATTATGTTATGGAAAGTTTTCACGGGTTAAAAATATCAACAAAAGTCTAAGCACTTATCCCATTATATATTCAATTATTATACAAATCACTGGGATATGAAAAGATAAAACTCTATACTTCAATGTTCAACCAACTGGTATTACTAAGTAAGCAGGCCAGGAATCTAGCTCAACTTGAAAAACCTTACTCACTCATTGCAATGTAAAAGTTTTCCCCAGCAAACTCATCATTTTGTTGGTTTCTTTTTATGTTGCAATAAAAATAACAACAACCTTTTCTTATTTTGACTATTTTATAGAGAAGCCATCTCCAAATATTGATTCATGCAAAAAAAAGGACCAAATCACAAGCACTCTTATAAATACTTCTACTCTTTAGGTTCTTCTACACCAAGCGGGAGGATACCCTACAATACCTTCTGATATTTCTATATGGTATTATCAAGCAGTGATCTCACAATAACTCAACATAATCGGGAGATACTAGATAATTGGCTAATTACCCATTGAACATCAACCATGAAATGGAGCATGAGATAGGAATTCACAACAAACTTGCACAAATTTAGACTTAATGGATTTCAATGTTTTCTTATAGGAAAACACAGCCAATATGCAACTAGATATGCAATAGCACAGAACTTGTTAGCTTTAGATCAGTGCTTTATCCATTGGGCTACACTCTGACTCAAATACAATTTATTGAAATCAATATTTATCAAAGATTCTAGGCCATAAACATAATTATCCCAAACTCCTACTACCAATAAAATCCTAGCATATGTCAAATAAATCTATGCATAAATTAGATCCTCATTTAATCTGATCCTAGATCAGAACTCTCAAAAAGTAAATAAACATAGAGAAAGTCTATGCTAATGAATCAGAAGATTCATAACTCACAAGACACATAACATAGGAGAGATTGGAATATGGATATTTGTATTAAGTTTAGAGAATCATATTCCAGCATACAAAAAGTAATCAGAGATAACCTCTTCAATAACCTACAAAAGATATTTCAGCTTTATTTTTGACTTTTTACAGCTATCTAGTACAAACTATACTATATTTCCCCCTTGACTGAAACTTTGCAAAATTGCTTACAATCCAAATTTTCCAACCCTTTCCAATGATCTTGGGAATCCTTTTAGAGAATAGGATTGCAAAAAGCTACATATCACTTGGAATAAGGACAAAACAAATGACTCAACAAGAAGACAAAATAACAAATGAAGTGATAACCACTTTAGCTACAATAAAAATTCAACATATTTTATCTTCTGACCGCCTGGGTGCTTGTAACTACTTCAAAGTTGTTTAGAAGTAGCCACCTGGAATATGTTGTATTTTTTCTTGTTGATACAGGATCTTTACCTTTGTCTATCTCATTTACCAATTAGGAACATTGCCACTTCTTGTCTTTCACACACTTCCACCTTCTCCTTGATCAACTGTACTATACTTGTCCTTCTAGGAGGCATGCACCTCATAACTTGGCCAATCAAAAATGATTAATTCATCCTTTTTTTTGTTAATTTCATCCCAATTGGCACTTTCCTTTTCAATTTCCTCTTTCCATAATTCAAAAAATTCTCGGGCTTTGCTAATAATTTCCACATTTTGAACAAACAAAACTATGCTTTCCAAAGTAACAATGCTATTAGTCCTAATGGTCAAAGCCTCATTCATTTGTCTTATTCATAATTCCTCACTCTTTATGTCACCACTCTTCTTGAAGAGGTTAGGAAGCATCTCATACCTATCCTTTGAATATTCTCTCCTCAAAGCTTATATCTTTCTAATGATGATGCTTCTCCTGATGTCCATGTCCACCATTAATTTCAGGCATTTATAAGTACTGGTTAAAACAATATCAACATTGTTTTATTCTTTGGATATGGAATAGAATGATTTTAAATTATCCTTCTTTCCTTTCCATCTATCCATGATCAAACCCCATTGATCCTTGTCTGCATCATATTCATATACTATCCTAGTGCATAAAGAGTAGCAAGACTTATTTATTTAGTACATTACATGAGGGTGGAATGCATTTTATCATAGTAACTTTGTTTTACCATTGCCTCTACCTATTTAAATGTTGAAGACTCTTCAATACACTTCTTCCTTGATTCCTCCAATCTGGTCCTTTTAGCAATTATTTTTTCTTTCTCCAATTCCAAATCAGCTTGGGTAACTGGACTTGATGGCATAGGGGAAGGAGGGAAAGTTATAATTGGGCTAGACCTACTAGGATGATGTGGATCCTGAGTTAACATCCTTTGAGGAGAGTACTAAGCTACCTATTTTCCCTCTGGGATAGAAATCTTCTTTTCCTTTTCAATGGACTTTACCTTTTCCTCATTGTATGTTGTCATGACTATTTCATGCTTTTCCCTCAGGCTTCTAATTTCCTCATCCTGTTTCTCAGCCACTTTCATACCAAACTTTGTTGTCTCCAGAGTAATTTTATCTACTTCTACCCTTGAGACACATGTAACTCTCTTTACTAGCAAGCTTCCTGAGTGTTCAACATGGTCATTGTAATACCTACCCCTTAGTCTGCCTTTCAGTGTCAGTTTTTTATCTCTTTTAGGCCTTAGTATGTATGAGTTAGTGATTTCAAGTGATATTAAGGATATTTATGTATCAATTTTCATTATGCTATTGATCCATTGTTAGTTGTATTATATCATCTATTTGTATATTATTTGTGATTATTTCATGTTGGTTATGTTTATGTTATGAAATCATTTTGATTAAGGTTTCCTGACAATACTTACCCTATATTTATATGCACATGGATCATTATGATGATATACATTACTATTTGTTGTGTTTGGTATGGTATGGGATAGATTTTTAGTTACTTTCTTCGGTGAGATCCACATGATAAATTAGTCTCAACCATTATTTTCTATATTGTATGTATATGTTCATCTTTCTGATGACAGGTTTGCAGGTACCGGGCTACGTCTTCCCTGAATTGGCAGGAGTGAGCATGCCCTATCGCAATATCTCAATGATAAGAGAGGGGAGATAATATTTAGGTCCAAATCCATACCCTAAACCCTTATTTTGTCTTGGAACTCGGCAAGAATCTGATTGACTACCCTAGTGTTTAAATCCATCAAGTGACATGGATTCGTGAGCCTATTTGTGTGTGCTTGGGTGTTTGTTTCAGTTGATTTTATGTTTTAGTTATTTATCTATTTGGATGGGTTTAAGGTGATTTAATGATGCTTTTAGCTTGATTTATTTAATGAATATTTATGAAAAATATTAATGTTAATTATTGCACCTTTAATAAGGTTAAAACATTGATATATGAAATATATGACTATTTAATAAATAAATATTAATTAAATGCCTATATTTAATTAATTGATTTAATTATTAAGTCTGGATTTAAATAATTGAGATTTAATAAACATTAAATTCAATTATTTTATTTAATTATGAAAAGTTGATTTATTGAATATTTCTTTAAGTTGCATGATTAATTGATTTATTTAATTGAAATATTCTCACATGCATTTTCAATTTAACACTTTGCTTTTATATTATAAAGTTTAGTTGTGCATGCTTTAAGTGAAACATTTAAAATAAAGAATTTATTTTAATTATTAATTAGATAATTTATATTCCCTTTATGGTTTTTACTATTTAAAAACCTAATGGCTTGGTTTTCTATATCCTTGGATTGAAAGTCACTTTAGTTGTTGTTCAATTAGGGGAGAAAGGAAAATCAGGTGATGAAAGATTTGTGAAAGATTGAGAGTATTTTGGAGCATTTTTGAAATTCTTATTTGCTTGGAATTGTGGATTTTGTTCCTCTCATCAGTTATTGAGGTAGGATCTTGTTCATGTTAATTCTAGCTTTTGAATCCCTGTCTTCCATGCATCCGAAAAGCTAGGATCCTTTGTGTGATCTTCCTTATTTGATTATTGTGTGGTTTATAGATTAAAATTGAAGAAATATGTTCTTGGTTCAATTTTGTGCTTTCCTTCAAGTTTTCATGTTAGATAGGTGCTTCTGGGCATAAAGATTTCATTTTTGGGTGTTAGATGCAAAATGGGCATTAGAGTTTTCATGTGGAAATGAATTTGTTCAAAATTGCCTTTAGGGTTTCAATTTGGGGAAAAGTCCTTTTGAGGGAAAATTGATGATTATTGTCCAAGAAATGGTTTAAACCCTTGGATATGTTAATATCATACCTTGAATGTATAAAACTCCCCTTTGCCATGTTCTTTCCAAAACTGGGATCAGATCTATATGAAAACAAGTCAATTGGGTTAAATTTGCATGCTTGAGAAAGAAACCCTTCTTGAAAATAAATTAATATTAGATTTATAATTCTTTTCTTGTTTGTATCAATTTGCATGAAAAGATTTCATTTGAAAAATATTATTAAATTTAGAATGTTTTTCTTGTTTATGTCAATTTGCATGCTTAGAGAAAACTCTTCTCGAAAAAGTAATTAAATATTAAATTTAGAATTTTTTTCTTGTTTGTGTCATATTGCATGCAATAGAATTCTATTTTAGAAATTAAGTTTCTTTAGAAACTCTATTTTTAGAAATTATGTTTCTTTAGAAACACTATTTTTAGAAATTATGTTTCTTTAGAAATTCTATTTTTAGAAATTTTTTTTTTTTTTAATTCTATTTTTAAAATAATAAAAATTAAATAAAAAACATTTTTTTTAGAATTCGCCTGGAGTGGGTATTCTATTTTAAGAAATTCTATTTAAAAAATAATAATAATACTAACTTTTACTTGTTATTATATTTGGTTTTTAGTAATATTAAATAGATTAATTTATATAAGGTAGATTTTATAAATTAATATATAAAGGCTTAATGTGTATTTTCTTTGGAAAATTGAATTATATTGATATTAGTAATTTTATTAGATAAACTAATTTGCATAGTGTTGACTATAAATGAGTTTATCACTGAATTTTATTACCTTTCTGAAATCGTACTCATTATGCGATGATGTGTCTTTTGAGTGATTGATTTAAAAAATTGTGTGTTTCTTTCCCTTTTACGATATTGCAATGTGTCGGTTGTCTGTTGGGATTAGTTGGCTATCAGGAGGTAAAACCAGAGGTTTTGGGTTTTCTTTATCTTTGGTGTTTTGTGTACTTCAGTGCATGTTCTTGTTGGGATCAATGTTGAGTCTTGATCTTTTTACCCAACCTGGTTGTTTAACTAGTCTTATGTGATCATGTAATAGTACTTTATGTGATATTGGTTAATTGAGAACCAATAGTTCTTGTGTGGGAAAGAACCCGATTTGAGAGTTATGTTCTTCTCTTTGATATGTTTATGATTCTCTGAGGGTGTATCTCTGTATGAGCGAGAATCAGTGATGAGGTTTATGATATACCTTTATGATGATATTTTGTGAATCTATGGTAGGTTACCTAGTTGTATAGTAGGAGGTGGCTTGCAATAAGTGCCAGAGCCCACAAGTGGCTGCTAGGATCATTTATTGTAAGTAATTTCTAATAAGTGATAACATAATAACTTATTAGGATGCATTAGTATAATCTAATAAGATAATGCCTCACCCATGCTTGAGTGTTGTCATAGGCTAAGATGGAGGATGAGATGATGCTTTCCCCCTTACAAGGTGCAGGTACGGGCATAGTTAGTGGCCTTGTTAGTTTGAGAGGTAATTGATGTCGTGTATGGTCACTTGAGTGTCAGGATCCATTTAGGGATTTCTAGAATAAAACTCAAGAGTTAGATAGACATGATGACACCTTCCTATATACAACTTAGGTTATCCTATGTGTGTCGGTTACCTCTGGTATTTTGTAGATCTCCTTATTGTGATTCGGAGAGCTTCTAGGATCTTCCTGTGCATTTCTTTATGATGGTTGTATACCTTTGATGTTTGCCTTCTTGTTGTATACTTGTGTGAGTGGGCATTTTATTATCTCCTCACAATGGTGGGAGTGGACCTTTGGTTCCACACGGTCGGGTGGTAGTGATTCTTATTACCATTGAGTTTTGACGTTTGTCTTCATGCTTGGATGATCCTTGTTGCAGTTCTTCTTCTGTCTTCTTATTCTTCTAGAGACTTGTTCAGTTACATGAGTTGTATACTTGTACCATATGTGGGTATTGGTTGATATCCTTTGGAGGATGTATTGTATTGTATTGTTATGTCTTATTGCATATCCTGCGTCATGTGCAGTGGATGTTGATTCAGTTGTGTATGTGGTCTTATTATATATGGGATGTATATTATTGGATTTAGTTGATGTATCCTTATGTTAGTTCTTTATAGTTGTTTTCATAGATTATTTTTCTTAAGTAATTCTCCATCAAGGAACCCTCGAGATTTGTAACCTTTGTTGAGTTGTACTTATGTGTATGTCATGTTATCTCATGTGTTTCTTCCGCATTGTTAACATTATGGTTTATAAACATTTAAAAAAAATTGTTCTGTTAACTTAGTCACATGTTTAGGTTTCTCCTGGGTTCCCTGGCGGGGCATTACACTTGGTATCAGAGCACACATTTCTACACTGGGAGCTCTGGAAAATTTGTGTGCTCATTAGGTGGTTAGTAGTGCATGTTAGCACATGTCTCCTTGTGGATTTTAGAGTCAATGTTCATGATCTCTTATTCATGTATGTGGTTCTTTCCACTTGATTTGGGAGTGATGTTTAGTCTTGGTTGTTATAGGTGGATACCTACTGAGGCTTGATTTTTGCTACGATCTATGATTGAAACTCTAGGGTATCTAGTCTTATCAATTTTCATGAAGTTCATAAACATCTATAGGAGTGTTTTGATAGTGAGCAGATGGTTTGCTTCTTTAGGTCTTCTGTGGTTGGTATGTATGAAGAATTGGTGATGGTCATTTGACTGCCTCATCTATTATAGCATGATAGTTGATGTATGTTGTTTGTGATGTGTTGTGGTGTTTGAGTTCTAGTTTGAAGAACTCCTTGTTGCGTGATTTCCTTCCCTTGAATGATTTGTGGTTCTTGAGTGACCTATTTATTAGCCTCTTGAGTGTGATGTTATTGATTGTGTATGATTGGACTCGCATGTTGTATTGAATAGAATTTATTTTATTTGTGAATTGTAATGTGTGAGTGTTGTAAATCAGCTTGAGATTATGATTGAATATGGAAATTGGAAAGTAATTTTTTGTTTGTTCAATACATTGTGCATAATTTAGAAATGTTAGAGTAGTCGAGTGTTGCTAATAATTAAATCAGTTAATTATTAGTTATCTACTCTTAGATTAAGTTAGACTTAGGCAACTTTCTATTTTCTGAGAGTTTTCTTTTTAGGGCTTCGGTATCCTTTATAAGGAATCACCGCTTATTTTTCTTAACAGAGTTTTTACATCAGTTTGTAAATCATAGAAACATATTATCAATATATTGTTTTCTTGAGCACACGATGTCTCTGGATTTTTGGCCTCCATAGATCCTTCTATCTTCTATCTTTTGCTTCTGTGTATGTAATAGTTATGCATGCAGGTGTTCTTGGGAAGATTGCAGTTTAGCAATCATAACATGGTATCAGAGCCACTCTGCAGCTGGCTGTTCATTCTTTGTTGAAGCAGCGAGGGTTTGAAGCTTTCAGAGGCTTTTCCGGCATTTGCTTATTGGTTCTGGGGGGTCTCTGGTTTTGGAGGCATTTTAGGCCCAAACGAACACTGCCATTGCGTCTAGAAGGCCCAAAAACCTTAGAAACCATATAAAGCTTATCCGATTTGGACACCAGGGCCTCTGGAGAATTTTTTTCGGCCTTCCAGGGCCGTACGGGCACAGAAATCGAAAACTAAAAAAACTATGTTTTTTTAATATTTTTTGATTTTTATAAAGCACGCGCAGTATATTTAAAAAGGCGCCACCGGGAGCCGCCACCGCCCCACCGGGGCTCGGCCACCACCAGTGGCCCCTTTATTTTTCGCGGCCCGTGCCGCTCTGCACATCGCGGCTGCCGCCCAGCAGCACTGCCAGGCCCGTTGCTTCGCGGCCGAGTCTCCGCCGCCACCGATGTCTATTCTCGGTGCCCGACACCCCGCGACCCCCTGCCGCTCAACTACCCTCCGCCCAAAGCCTGCACCCGTGTCCGCCGCCCGCCCACCGCTTCCCGGTGGCGGGAATCTTTGGCAGCCCCCGCGGGCTTTACCGCTACCCGCGTGGTCATATGCGCATTTTTTCAGCCCCCGCGGGCCAATCCGCAGAGCAGTCGGTCATATGCGGCATTTTTTTAGCCCCTGGGGCTTAAAACTAACCTTTTTTGGTTTTCTGGGGGTACCTGTCTGTTTTCGCTCTACAGGGAGCATAGGGGGGTATTTTTCTGACTTCTATATACCGTCGGAAAGCTCTTTCCGAGAACTTTCCGATGGTGGAGGTTAGGGTTTTTGGTTCCACCATTTCGATAGTGTTTTTTCTGTTGAAGTCCGATGTATTTTTTTGCCTTCCGGGAGTCATATCTGGCTCATCCGGACTCCTTTTTCGGAAAACGAGATATCATCGGAAAACTGATTTAGTGTTCTATTTAGTGGCAGAGGTATTTCTTCCAGATTCTACTCTAGGTTTTTTACTCCTCCAAGTTTTGCAGTTTATGCACTCTGGTGGTGTGCTTGGTTCTACAGGTCCAGGGATCTCTTCTTCTGAGTTCATAGCTCACTCTTCTTTCTGACTTCTGAGCTTGCATGCTCTTTCTGTTGCATCATTATTCTATAAATTCACTGAGATAAAGTGCCTTCTTCTGCATTCTTGGATCTTGTACACCTGGTTCTGTTGATGTACTCGCACTGTGTTATAAAGTGCCATGGGGGGTTATGATGTATTTGCCGCTTTAGGCACATCCACTCTTGTCAAGTGAGCATACCTTCCATGACATTAGCCCATGTAGTCTGTGTCTGTGACACCGCCCTTTATCCTGTGTGTGTACTTCTGTTGCACTATTGGTGTTCCTGGTTCTTCTTCTGCAGCTATTTCTGGTACTACATTTCAGTGTTCCTGTCACCTCTCCCAGTTCAGCATTATGGGGGGGTTCACCTATTGGTTCTATTTCTTCCTGCTTCGATTGATCATCTCTTCAGAAATTTTTCTTCTCTACCTGATCATGCACTTTAGTGGGGGTTCCAGCAGTATCTTCTGACAGAGTTTTCAGACATGCTTCAGAGGTGCTTCTTTCTCTTTTCTTGTTCCTTTCTCTGGAACACCTTTTTCTCTAGATTGAAGGTTTTCTTCATCTAGTTTTCTTTCTTGTTTGAGTACCTGATCAGGCCTAGTTACCGGGACCCTTCTTTCCTGCTTTCTGCAGTAGTTTAGCAGTTTTGCTTCTCCCTAAGTTACACTTAAGGGGGGGTGTTAGAGTAGTCGAGTGTTGATAATAATTAAATCAGTTAATTATTATTTATCTACTCTTAGCTTAAGTTAGACTTAGGCAACTTTCTATTTTCTGAGAGTTTCCTTTTTAGGGCTTCGGTATCCTTTATAAGGAATCACCGCTTAGTTTTCTTAACAGAGTTTTTACATCAGTTTGTAAATCATAGAAACATATTATCAATATATTGTTTTCTTGAGCACACGATGTCTCTGGCTTTTTGGCCTCCATAGATCCTTCTATCTTCTGTCTTTTGCTTCTGTGTATGTAATAGTTATGCATGCAGGTGTTCTTGGGAAGATTGCAGTTTAGCAATCCTAACAAGAAATATTTATCATTCATTAGGAGTGCATTGATAGATTTGGAATTGTACCTTATTGTTATAGATCAATTTGGGTAAAGGACCCAAGTCCCCAAAAAAATTGTGCATTGCATACTTAGTAGAACTCTTGTAACTTTTAACCTATTTGTATCATTTTGCAAATGATTGATTAAATATTAATGGCAGTAACATAGTATAATTTATAACTGCATGAAGTTGCATAAATATGATGTTAGAATTATAACAATTGTCTTTCTTGAGTGATTATGTGCATACTCTAATGCATCTAGAGTGAGGTACTTTGGATGTCGTGAAGCGGCTACTCCCTTGAGTGTGGCTATTCCTAGCCACCTTGTTATGTGAAATGTTCTTTTATTGATGATTTATTTTGGTTGATTGATATCTTGTTGTGATGTGTATGGGTCAACATTAATTTATTTTGAGTTTTCTTATGATTGGATTAGTCACCCAAATCTCTTTTCGTTGTCTAGTTGTGGCATTAGTCACATTTGATTGATTGTTTAAGTGGTATATACCCCTTTTGGTTGATTTAATGTTGAACCTTGGAAGTATTTCCACTTGGATTTCTTTTGGATTTTAAGGTGGCTATTCTGAATGTTTGTCGATGTTGACCATGTTCTGTGATAAGTATTATTTCTATCATGTTAATATTGGACCCCTGATAGTATGTATAAGGGAGGACATCACAGAGATTGCACTGTAATTGTATGTGAACAAAATGCATTTTGTAATTTATGTGTTTGCGTTGGTGTTGCATTAAGTAAGATTGCATGAACTGTTGTAATTTATATTCGATATAAACATGGATATGTTTCTTCTATATTAAGCTTTAGTATGTATGTATTTCATGGTTTTTGAAATCATTAAAGATACAGACTTTTTTAAGTAGTGTTAGACGATGAATAAATGATTAAGTAGATGTTTGGTTTATGCTTGAATTTGAGTTATATTACTCCTTGTGATTCATTTTGCATATCTTAAAAGATAGTTAAGTTGACTTATATTAGTTATTCATGAACATAAATGAGTGATTTTTGTGATTGGTATATTATTTTGGTGATTATGAATTGGGTGTACCTTCTTGTTTGATCCTTATTGATAGGGGGTGTAGCACTATAGTGTGAATCCTTTTGATTCTTTTCTTGATTAGTTATCGGCTTCCAAGTGTAAGCCCAATTTTAGGGGAGGAGGATATAATACCTACCCCTTAGTCTGCCTTTTAGTGTCAATTTTTTATCTCTTTTAGGCCTTAGTATGTATGAGTTAGTGATTTCAGGTGATACTAAGGATATTTATGTATCACTTTTCGTTATGCTATTGATCCATTGTTAGTTGTATTATATCATCTATTTGTATATGATTTGTGATTACTTAATGTTGGTTATGTTTATGTTATAAAATCATCTTGATTAAGGTTTCCTGACAATACTGACCCTATATTTATATGCACATGGATCATTATGATAGTTTACATTACTGTTTGTTGTGTTAGATATGGTATGGGAAAGAGTCATAGTTAATTTCTTCGGTGAGATCCACATGATAAACTAGTCTCAACCATTGTTTTCTATATTGTATGCATATGTTCATCTTTGTGATGATAGGTTTGCAGGTATCAGGCTACATCTTCCCTGAATTGGCAGGAGTGAGCATGCCCTATCGCAATATCTCAATGGTAAGAGAGGGGAGATAATATTCAGGTCCAAATCCTACCCTAAGCCCTTATTTTGTCCTAGAACTCGACAAGAATCTGATTGACTACCCTAGTGTTTGAATCCGTCAAGTGACATGGATTCGTGAGCCTATTTGTGTGTGCTTGGGTGTTTGTTTCAGTTGATTCTATGTTTTAGTTGTTTATCTGTTTGGATGGGTTTCAGGTGATTTAATGATTCTTTTGGGCTGATTTATTTAATGAATATTTATGAAAAATATTAATGTTAATTATTGCACCTTTAATAAGGTTAAAACATTGATATATGAAATATATGGCTATTTAATAATTAAATATTAATTAAATGCCTATATTTAATTAATTGATTTAATTATTAAGTCTGGTTTTAAATAATTGAGATTTAATAAATATTAAATTCAATTATTGTATTTAATTGTGCAAAGTTGATTTATTGAATATTTCTTTAAGTTGCATGATTAATTAATTTATTTAATTGAAATATTCTCACATGCATTTTCAATTTAACACTTTGCTTTTATATTATAAAGTTGAGTTATGCATACTTTAAGTGAAAATTGAAAATAAAGAATTTATTTTAATTATTAATTAGATAATTTATATTCCCTTTAGGGTTTTCACTTTTTGAAAACCTAATGGCTTGGTTTCTTATATCCTTGGATTGAAAGCCATTTTAGAGGTTGTTCAATTAGGGGAGAAAGGAAAATCAGGTGATGAAGGATTTGTGAAAGCTTGAGAGTATTTTAGAGCATTTTTGGAATTCTTCTTTGCTTGGAATTGTAGATTGTGTTCCTCTCATCAGTTATTGAGGTAGGATCTTGTTCATGTTAATTCTAGCTTTCGGATCCTTGTCTTTCATGCATCTGAAAAGCTAGGATCCTTTGTGTGATCTTCCTTGTTTGATTATTGTGTGGTTTATGGATTAAAATTGAAGAAATATGTTCTTGGTTTAATTTTGTGCTTTCCTTCAAGTTTGCATGTTAGGTAGGTACTTCTGGGCATAAAGATTTCATTTATGGGTGTTAGATGCAAAATGGGCATTAGGGTTTTCATGTGGAAATGAATTTGTTCAAAATTGTCTTTAGGGTTTCAATTTGGGGAAAAGTCCTTTTGAGGGAAAATTGATGATTATTGTCCAAGAAA
>MU223658.1:205368-270560 GCA_018584345.1 Thuja plicata
TTAGAATTCTTTTCTTGTTTGCATCAATTTGCATGCAAAGATTTCATTTGAAAAATATTATTAAATTTAGAATATTTTTCTTGTTTATGTCAATTTGCATGCTTAGAGAAAACTCTTCTTGAAAAAGTAATTAAATATTAAATTTAGAATATTTTTCTTGTTTGTGTCAATTTGCATGCAATAGAATTCTATTTTTAGAAATTAAGTTTCTTTAGAAACTCTATTTTTATAAATTGTGTTTCTTTCGAAATTCTATTTTTAGAAATTATTTTTTTTTAAATTATATTTTAAAAAAAAATTAAAAAAATAATAATTAAAAAAAAAAGAAAAAAGATTTTTTTTAGAATTCGCATGGAGTGGGTATTCTAATTTTAGAAATTCTATTTAAAAAAAAAAATTTACTTGTTATTATATTTGGTTTTTAGTAATTTTAAATAGATTAATTTATATAAGGTAGATTTTATAAATTATTCTATAAAGGCTTAATGTGTATTTTCTTTGGAAAATTGAATTATGTTGTTATTAGTAATTTTATTAGATAAATTAATTTGCATAGTGTTGACTATGAATGAGTTTATCACTGAATTTTATTGCCTTTCTGGAATCGTACTCATTATGCGATGATGTGTCTTCTAAGTGACTGATTTAAAAAATTGTGTGTTTCTTTCCCTTTTACGATACTGCAATATGCCGGTTGTCTATTGGGATTAGTTGGCTATCAAGAGGTAAAACTAGAGGTTTTAGGTTTTCTTTAGCTTTGGTATTTTGTGTACTTCAGTGCATGTTCTTGTTGAGATCAATTTTGAGTCTTGATCTATTTACCCAACCTGGTTATTTAACTAGTCTTATGTGATCATGTGATAGTACTTATGTGATATTGGTTAATTGAGAACCATTAGTTCTTGTGTGGGCAAGAACCAGATTTGAGAGTTATGTTCTTCTCTTTGATATTGTTTATGATTATTTGAGGGTGTATCTCGGCATGAGCGGGAATCAGTGATGAGGTTTATGATATACCTTTATGAAGTTCTTTTGTGAACCTAGACTTGGTTACCTAGTTGTATAGTAGGAGGTGGCTTGCAATAAGTACCAGAGCTCACAAGTGGCTGCTAGGATCATTTATTGTAAGTAATTTTTAACAAGTGATAACATAATAACTTATTAGCATGCATTAGTATAATCTAATAAGATAATGCCTCACCCATGCTTGAGTGTTGTCATAGCCTAAGATGGACGATGAGATGATGATTTCCCCCTAGCGAGGTGTGGGTTCAGGCATAGTTAGTGGCCTTGCCAGTTTGAGAGGTCATTGATGTAATGTATGGTCACTTGAGTGTCGGATCCATTGAGGGATTTCTAGGACAAAACTCAAGGCTTAGACGTACATGATGACACCTTCCTATATACAGCTTAGGTTATCCTACGTGTTTAGGCTACCTCTGGTATTCTTTAGATCTCCTTATTGTAATTCAGAGAGCTTCTAGGATCTTCCTATGCATTTCTTTATGATGGTTCTATACCTTTGATGTTTGTCTTCTTGTTGTATGCCCGTGTGAGTGGGCATGTTATTATCTCCTCAGCATGGTGGGAGTTGACCTTTGGTTCCACGTGGTTGGGTGGTAGTGATTCTTATTACCTTTGAATTCTGACATTCATCTTCATGCTTGGATGATCCTTGTTGCAGTTCTTCTTCTATCTTCTTATTCTTCTAGAGACTTGTTCAGTTACATGAGTTGTATACTTGTACCATATGTGGATATTGGCTGATATCATTTGGAGGATGTATTGTATTGTATTGTTATGTATTATTTCATACCTTGTGACATGTGCAGTGGATGTTGATTTAGTTGTGTATGTGGTCTTATTATATATGGGATGTATATTATTGGATTTAGTTGATGTATCCTTATGTCAGTTATTTATAGTTGTTCTTGTAGATTATTTTTTTTAAGGAATTCTACGTCAAGGAACCCTTGATATTTGTAACCTTTGATGAGTTGTACTTATGTGTATATCATGTTATCTCATGTGTTGCTTCCGTGTTGTTAACATTATGGTTTATAAACATTTAAAAAAAATTATTCCGTTAACTGGGTTGCATGTTTAGGTTAGTTCTCCTGGGTTCCCTGGCGGGGCATTACAGTCATCTTTACCAATTTTATTATTTTCTTTCCTCTTTAAAGACCACATTACCAGTACTGCATGGTCTTCACTAATTTTTACACCAGTAGATGTTCCACTAGTGTGCACTGGTTTGGTTTCTTTTATCAAAAACAATGGCAAGATCCCATTGAGGCAGGATAAGAACTCCTTCCTTCTCCACTACTTCTCTTCCTTCTTTAGGAGTGATTTTATCAAACTTTGCTACAATATCCTGCTTTAACTCTTTTTCAATGTCATCTATGTTCCTATCAGGTTGGTCATCTTGTAGCTTTTGACATTTCTCTTTGAATTTATTAATATGAATTCTCCAAAGCAATTGGATAAAGGCCCTATCTTTAACAAATTTGTCATCAAATAGGAATTCATCACTGGCATGTTTAGTGATAGGGTCTAGCTCTTTTCCTGCAAATTCAGCCACTGTTAGATCCATAGCAACTTGTTTGGGTGCCCCAGGAATTCCTTCTTCCAATTCCTGGGTTGTAACAAATATATGCCCTACATTCCCCATTTTCACTAATTGCTCAACAATTCTCTGATCATCCATTTGGAAAGAAGACTGAGAAGGGGAATAAATATCACCTTGTTGTTGTTCTTTTCCTTCCACCTTATGCATTTTTGGAGATGGAAATGTTTGGTCTCTAGTTCTGTTTCCATTAATTTCTTCTTTTTCTAGTCCAAGGCTTTCATTATACCTTCAAACATGTTCATCAAGGATTCCACCTTCTTTTCCCAGGGCATGAAAACTTCAATGGATCATATGTCTTGTCAAAATGGTGGATAAAATCTAAAGATCTTTTACAAGCTAATCATTTCTCCTTCTTGATCTCTTGTTCCATAAGATCAAATTCATTTCTAATTATATCTTCAGGGAAATTGAATTGATGATCTAGAGCCAAACACTTAGTCCTTTTCCTGAACATATCAATGATGAATCCCTCATTGTCTGCACATCTTACCACTGATGTTGCTAGCTGATATGGCTCCAAGTATTTGTCAAATTGGGTACATCCCCCTTTTGTAATGATGAAATGGTGAACTCTTGTGATGGTAGGGAATATACTACCATTCATCTTTCTAGTCAAAGATTCCTCTTGCAATCCACCCAATTGTCTAAGAATTTCTGCAAGGCCAATCTTGAGTGTTACTCTATAAGGGAGGACATTTGGAGTTCCTCTAAAACCATAAACCCTAATGACTATTGAGATAGGGTATAAAATGAAATCACCCCAATTGTGAACAATCTGAAACTTTGTAGCATACTCCATGGGTCTCAAAAGTCTCAACACATCTATGTGAATCCTAGGGTTATTTGTACATAACAATGATCTGAGCGTAGACACAAAACATCTATCAAAAATAATAAAACTGGCCTCTTTCCTATCCCATAACAAGTTAGTACTCCACAACTAAATTGAAAAATCTTCATCAGCCTAAAATTTAGTAAGATCCATTTCTTCTTCAAAATAATCAGCACTATTAAACAAGATCATACACATCATCATAGAATACCATCCCATTGGCTTGACTATTTTAGAATCCTTAATTCCTACCAGACCTTGATGCATCAAGTCAGCAATGTAGTTAGCATAGTAAAAAACAATAGACAAATGCAGATGCAAAATTTGAACCACCATAAGCATAAAATGTATAGGCATCATTGTCTCCTCATCTTCTCCCAGAACATGACATTAGGCACTATACATCCCTCTAGTATTTCCATTAAAATAATCTAGTTTAAAAGGCTCTAGTGTGTTAGGGCCTACTACAATCAGACCCCCTATCTTATTTAAATACCCTTTTAAGGCCTCATTTCTGAAATATTCCTTTTGATTCTTGTACACCTCTTTAAAATGGTCAAAATCTATGTCATCCATCTGAACTAAGAGGTCACTCAAATTGAAAACTTTTCTGATCTCATCAGCTATGACATTTAGTAGTATGTTTCCATTTGTATCTCTTAGAACCGTCGACACCTTATCAGAGGCTTTGGCTATTGTAATTAACAAATCTGTGTCCATGAATACTCCAGGAACTATTAACTTCCCTAAATCTAGATCCCATATATTATAGTTTGGGGAAGGAGCGTTTCTTTAGCCGAAGGCAATTTTCAACAAACTGAGACCATTCATACTTACCTTGCCATCCCTGGCCCATCTACCCATGTCATATAAACCTTCCCTGACTCAAAAACAAGGACTTGCAGGAACTACCTTTTTGATTTGAGTAGAATCATTTGAGGATCCATTCAGCTGTTGTAAAAGATCATCCCACACATTCCTGTCTTTGTAATCTATTTTACCAGTGAATTCAATCCTAGGGGGCATTTTATGAACTTAGGGCTTCTTATAGTAATAGTATCAGATTGTATTAATACTTTGTTTATCTTTTCAAAACTTGAAACCCTACTGCAAGCATGAATTTTAATGTTTCATAGAAGACTTACCTGTTCTGCAATTTGTTACACAAAGCGCGAGATTGCTGCAACTTTGAGTTTCACTTTGATGGTTATGGGAGCTTCAAACTCAAGCAATGAATTATATGCTTCAATCAAATCAATCTCTCACATTGAATTTTACTGAAGTAACAACACACTTTGTAATCAATTCATCTAGTTTGAAACTCGTGGCTTAATGACTCACTGAAACCATTCTGCAAACTTTAAATCTCAACCCTAGATCTTATCAACATCTCATCCATCAAGCAGCTCTCATCACTTTATGGAAACCACTGTTCATCATGGACATGTGTCAGCATGAATCGATCACTTGAATATTAGATCTTGTGCATCTTCCCCATAAGTCATTAAGTGGGTCATCCGATCTTTTCTAATCTGGCCACCAGTTACTTTACCCTGACTTTACTAACTACGGATGCAACTTTAACAACTTGGAAATGTGTCAACACCACTTAATGACTTATACGCTAGATCTCGATCATCTCCACTTTAAGTCATTAAGAAAACCATCTGATCCTTTTGAAATTGCATCTTCTTTATTTCATACTTGCGTTGTACTGGGCCCTCCACTGCCATGTGTCATCATGACTTAATTGCTTAAGCATTAGATCTCAATCACTTTACCATTAAGTGATTAAGTACACCATCAAATCAATGTTTAGATGCTCAGCCTTTAATTCCTTCCTTACAACCTCATTAGAACCCACTGGGACACGTGGAATCATGGCTTAGTGGCTTACATGTTAGATCTCGTTCACTTTGTCATTAGCCATCAAGTCATCTGTTAGATATTTTTTGAACTGTCAGCCCTTTAATTTGTGATCACCTTTACTGATAATGGAATACATGTCATCTCCTAGACATGTGGTAGCATGACTTAATGACTTGCATGATAGATCTTATGCATCTTTGGATTAAGCCATTAAGTCAGTCGTTGGATCAAAAGGGAATCTGTCTGCATTTTAACAATAGTTGTTCACAAGTCTCAGGCTCGCCAACTGCCACACATCGCCACCACTTAATGACTTACACATTAGATGGTGTACATCTTGGCCATAAGCGATTAAGTCAACCGTCAGATCTGTCCACACTTTAATCTCCATTGAACTGCCTGCAACAGGGCCCATGTCACTGCAAGGACACGCGTCATTTAGACTTAATGAATTATACTATAGATCTCGATCATGTTGAGATAAAGCCATTACGCAGACCATTGGATGAAATAGGAACTTCACACTATTTTACTGAAGCTTTAACTGATGTTGGGCCTGCCAAAAACATGTGTCATTACCGATTAATGGCTTATAAGATAGATTATGTGCATCTCCAGACTAAGTCATTAATTGGGTTGTTAGATCAAAATATACTAGCTCGACACATAATGGTTTAATAAAGTACTTGCAGACTTTAGACTTAGGGATTAATAAAGTACCAAGGTGCTAGTAACTTACAAACTTATTAACCGCAGACCCTTTTAAAAGAACACATGGTAAACACATGAATTAAGTGACAAAAAAGTAATGCAAAATTAGAAGCCACTCCGACGCTTAGAGTTTGAAGACAAGATTTACACTTTGAAGCATGAAAGCAAGGGTTTCAAAATTTACATAGGACCCTTTTTGTAAATAAAGACCAATGACTCTTTGTTTTGGAAATTTTTTTTACCATACCTAACACCTCCCAACTAAAAAAGTGATCATGCAAAATGATCTTTCTATTCACAGTAGTGTCAAATTTGCTAATAAATAAACCCTTAGCCATAGGATAAATCTGCACTATATCAGAGTTAATAGGTTCCCAGAGCTTAGAAATCCAAGCATGAAGCCCCGAAAGATTGGGCCATAAGCTCTTAAATCTACATATCGTCATATTATAACAGAGGTCTAGATAGTCTCACAAATCACAACAACCATCTCTTCCACCAATGAGATATCTAACGATTTACAAACTGAAAATGTTTTAATCTCGAAGGAGGGAAATTTGGGGCCACCCCGCTATCTCTACCACAAGCCACAGGAGTAGAAAAATAATCTCCAGGATCCGCAGAGGAAAACATGAGACTTGTTAGGGATGAAACACTAGTCATAGAAGCCTCCAGAGTAGGATAAATCCTAGACATAGAGACTGAACCACCCCCAGAAGGGATGGCATTAACCCCTTCCTCACAAACAAGGATAAAGTGGTCATGAATAGAAAAAGAGGGACCAGACAATCTTGTAGAGGGAGAACCCTGACACATAGAGCAAACCCCACAACCAATCAGATGAATGCCATCAACCCTAGTCTTATAGGGAAAGGGCACCACTAAATCACCATCCACACAGGCATTCCCACCCAAGACAAAGGATGATAGAGTAGTACCCCCAAAACCTGAACATAGTGCATCCGCTGGAACATTCCCCATAGGTGAGGAACCAATGATCCCCAACATATGACGAGAGGAAGTGCCTCCAACAACAAGTGTAGAGGGCGCATGTTGGGGGAAACCCTAGCGTGGGAAGGAAGCGGGAGTGTCATACAACCATGGGAACGTGATACCCTTCAACAAGTGTTGAGTCTCACTTATCTTCAACATTTTTTGACATTTATAATCTGTTAATTCATCACCATTTAGTCTTATTTGATTATCAACATTCATGACATGAGCTGAAAATTGATCTACTGAAGTTGAGTCCTTTATTTAAAGATTTTCAAAGTCTCTTCTTAATGCATGCAACTTAGATATTTTAATCTTGGGTGAACACTAAAATGTATTTTCTAATATCTCACAAGCTTTCTTGGCTAAAGATACATTTTTAATTTTCTCAAAATTTAACTCTTATATACCTGATTCAATAAATTGTAAAGTTTTTCCAATATCTCTTTCTCTATTCTTGTTAAGTCTTTTTTTCTAATTTTCATTTAATGGTTTCTCATCATCTGGTTCTCTAAATTATTTCACCATTAGATCTAATAAACCTTGAGACTAAAATAAATTTTTCATATTTTTGTCCAGCTATCATAATTGTTACTTGTGAAAACTGGAATTTGATGTTGCACATAGTTAACGCTTGACGACTTAATTTTGATCCAAATAACTTCAACAATTCACCAGTTTGAGAAATATAAGTAATTCCAACAACCTTTTTTTGTCGGCTACAAAATTTTAAAATGAGAATTAGTATCTTTGTAATATATCCCTTACCTTGTTCACTTCTTTATAGCACTCTATAGTCTTCGTTTATTCTTTCAATGGCCTACACATTTCATATTCTTGACAAACAAATATATCTTGATATTGTACAATAGTAGATAAAACGCTTGTGATCTCTATTTTCAACGATCTTATTTTCTTTAGTCAACAGTCCTACTTGAGAAAAATTTAAATGATTTTTGAAGTACAATAATTTTCTATCTCACCTTGCAAATTCGCAGCATCTCTATCTTGAGTGCTCCAAGATTTTTGAAATAGAAAACTTCATATCCAACTTTTGACTGTGCACAATTAGTTAATGTATGGATTTCTTCATTTGTGGCTGGAAAAAAAACTAACTTCCTTCCTATTGTATTTTAGCAACAATATTTCTCATGCAGTGACTGCAATATTCTTCTATTTCACTAACTTCTTTCCTATTGACATCAGAATTTAAATCTTGCCTCTAAAACTTTCAGTAAGATGCCTCTGTGAGTGAGACTCCCTAATCTCCCACTTCATATGTGGTTGGACTCAGTCTTTGAGGAAGTGGGGGAGGTACTTGGAGACTTTCTGAAGGTTGATGTGGAGTCTTATGATCTTATTCATTCTACCTATGCTCGTATACTGGTGGAAATTGATACTTCTATGGGGCTTCCTACAGAGATCAAAATCACATCTTCTTTGGGTAGTTGGGTCTAGTCCTTGGAATATGAAGTAATTCCCTCCAGGTGTAGAAGGTGTTTTAAAATAGGGCATATTACTGCTAAGTGTGATATTGACAATAAGAAGTCGAAGAAGCCCTCTTCGTGGTGGAACAACACCTCTTCTCAACATTACATCATTCTAAAGTCCTTTCATATGGGTGAGAAGGGTGCTTTTGATAAAGGGACTCAAGCTTTTGATGTTGGTGTTATTTCAAATTTGGTGCCTGATTTGGTCTCTGCGGGTGCTACTACTGGTTATGTCCTGTCTGTTGATGGTTCAAACTGTGTTTCTGTTGCTCCTGCTAGTTCTATTTCTATTATTTCTATGTTGGATGGTGCTAGGGATTCTGTTGGTGAGTCGGTTGTTACTGGCTCTATTGGCCCTGCAGTTGTTTCCTCTTTGGTGGATTGGGGTTATGGGAGTGCTCTTGGCTCTAGGACTCTGATGGTTGATACGACGCAGGGTGTTGGACCCTTGTTGGGTGCTGGGTATTCGGCTTTGGATTCTTTAAGATGGCAGGATAAGGCTACTAAAGTGGAAGAAGGATGGATCACAATTAAAGGTAAACACTCCAAACAATCCTCACCTTCTTTTAATACGACTCTTCAGTCTGATAAGAAGGGGACTAAAGGAAAATCTTAAAGGTTGATTTTGGTCCTGGGCTACTGATCTTCAAAGTTTTATCTTTGGCAGCGTTCTCCTGTGCATTGTCTGGGGGGCTGGCCTATTATTCCAGTTGGTCTGTTGTGTATTTTTTCAGGGGTATTTTAATGTTTTATCTTAATTTTTAGTTCTTTACAGGGTTTCAGGGCCCCTTCAAAACCTAGTTTTTCCATAATCGAAAACTTCTTTCCCATTGATTGCATTTACGTTGATGCCCAAAATTTGTGATCGTGCATACAAATATAGTTTACTATGTATAATAGTTTATTACTAATCTAAATGAGATGAGCCTTGATGTGATGAATGTAAAGAACTAATCTAAGCCACTAAGTGTAATACCTTCCCTCTTTCTATAATAGTGTCCCATGACAAAGATTCAAACACTTATAAACACTTATGTAGATAAGCATTTGGAAAATATGTATAAAATGTGTGAAACTGCTTACAAAACCTCCAAACTATCTTGTAGCATATCTCTACTCATTGGTCTTGATTTGCAAATCTTTCTTTTATAGTTGTCATCATTGCACTTTAAAAAAAAAAAAAAAAAATTATGATGACTCTTATCACTTGATAAGGCAATATCTGTGCAATCACATCATAGCTACTACTGCCCTTTGTGTATCGGACTCAGAATGGTTGATGCTTCTCATCACTGGCACACATAATCAAAGTTTCCTTTTATGAACCGCAAAATATTCTACCATAAAGGCAAGTCAAATACTAGAGCATTGAAAAGTTCTGACCTAGCTTTGTCCCTCCTTCAACAACAACCTTACATTAACCCAACCCCCATTGAATTCATATATATTCCATCACATTAAGTTTGTTTCTTCCTTTTTATATTATAAAGGAGTATGCATGCTCATTATCATCTATTTGTATTTTTTTCTAACTATTGATTAGTATTCATGTAAGGCTCTGTCACCATTTTCTTCAAATTCATCCTTTGTAACATAAAAAAAATAAATGTCTGTCTAAACTTTGCTTCTTATTATTTCTTGTTTGTGACCTCTTTTCTATTTTTGTCATTAGTGGTGTTGTACTCCTGTTTGTTAAATGGAGGTAATCACGTGCTATGAGATGAATGGCTTCCTCTCTTCCAGTTTTATTAAGGCGTATCAATTGCAAACTTTAAAAAATTCATAAGCATCTTCATGTTTCCCTTATTCAAGGTGTTTTCCAATGCTTTTACTTCAAGAAAGTATTCTAATTGGTGATAAGCACCATCTCCCCATCAAACTTGAAACAAGAAACTCAAGCTCACACATGAAGCATCAGTTGGTCTTTTGAATTTTTGGAATGGAATCCATGGTGTAGCTAGGCTTCTAGAGGTCTTATGTATATCATACATTAAAACACCATGTTAGGAAAATAGTTTTTTCTATAGTTTATCAACCCACGAGGTGCCAATTACAAATTGTATTATTTGAATGCTTTGTAAAATATTCATAGGGAAAGAATAACTTGGCGGGTTCTATTAGAAATACATGTTCTCTTTGTCGTAGGTTTTGGAGATGTTGAGTACCCTTTATATTTCTAACAAACATAAACCCTCTACAAAATAGTTATAAATGGTTTGGCACCACTTGTCCTTCATTTTGGGAACCTCATGAAATGTTTAATAGATACAATATTTATAAATGAATGTAAGGAAATATTTTATTTTAAATGTATGCTATGTTGACAACCTAAGCACTTATGAGTTAAAACAAAAGTCTACTTAGTCATGTGCAAGTTTTTATTGCATTTTTCTTCAAGAAAATGGTGAAAACTTGTTAAACCTAGTGGCCAATATATATGGATCAATGGGTTTCTCCTCTGTACTAGCATAGAAGACATCTTGCGATGATGTGTAGCCATCAATGATGTCTACAATATAATTTGAGCATGTCATATCAAAGCTTGTGGAGGATATTTTGTAGCTTAGAGAACTCCCAATAAGATCCACACTACTCAATATTATTGGTATATGATCCACAAGCATTGTAAGTAATATATGCAGTATTGTTACAAGTGTCAACGCATGGACCAACCCACACAATTTAATGAAATTCTTTGCAACCCTAGCTATCTATTGAACCCTTTAAAAATGGGGTTCGGATTTTGTGGGGCCAATTAATTCTTCTGCATAAATTATGTGACATTGGGTTATTCTTATCACCCACAAGCATGCATTGAATACGAAGTAGTGAAGTTTGTATACACTGAGCTATTCACAAGATGATTGCCATAGCTCAAGGTCCACAAATCACATCATGAGTAAAAGATCTAACACCACAAGTTTTCTTCGTATCATCTACAAGATAATGGTCTGGTTGAAATGACAAGTATAAAACATGAAATATCCTTACCAAGATCAAAAATATTAGGCGGCTCAGTTTCCTAAATCAATATGGGCTAACCATCAACATGGGAGACTAACACTTGCCTTACACCTTATAAAATTGTCTATGTTAAAAAGGTACTGTTTTCTATACAGTTTTAGATTAAAACAATTTGTACTACTTTGGAATCGAGTCTTAATCTTTTACAAGTGCCCATAAGACTCGCATTGAATAACTCCATTCTTTATATGATTATCTCATACATGTAGAAGTTGTCTAAGATAAATGAGCTCTTTGGTATGATCAGTTCGTTCGTAGATGAACATTTTAGCCCGGATATTAGGCATTTTTGTATGACTATAGGTTTCAATATTTTAATTGCCAAATTCATACCCGGTAGCTACATTGTATGCTATTGATGTTGTTTGCAACCATGGTGGAGTCAAATATTTCATTATGGACTTTGATCCGATAAGCTTTGTTGTTAGTGATCATCATGTCAAGTTGTATAAGAAACTGATTTATTTTTTTAAAGACAAATTTTCTTCCAATATGTAAAAGGAACATGTTTTTACTAGAGTTCTTATCACCTCTCCAAGTGCCATTTAGGTACTTTAAATATTTTTAAAAAAGCAAATAAAAAATCAATGGTGAAATCCTTCAATAATTATTTGGTAGTTGTTTCATGAAAACTAGTTCATTAGTGAGTTCCTATTGACTGATAAACTTCGAGGAGACAACTAGATTTTTCAGTGCCTTTAAGCAGTATCAAACTGTAACCCAAATTATTGGTGGCCTGTTATCATTATAAATAATGAATAAAAACAAAAATAAAAAAATAAGAGATCAAATTTACAACATCAATCTACTTGCTATCGTGGCCCATTTTGTGGTGTGATAGGGTTTTGTTTCCTTGCATTGCCATGAGATGTTATTTTTGTTGGTCACAACTGTGGCTAATATTTCTTTTCTACATTCTAATGTTTTTTGGTTCCATCAAGTCTACATAAATCACCTATTTTTATACAATTTCCTTGATAAGTAGGAGATATTTGTCAATTGATAATCTTAATTGATGAGCTTAAGGGGATTTCTAATAAATGGTTCATAAGGAACACTTGCTGAAGGTTTTGCAAATGGCGTTGCATGAAGAGTGGGTTTAACCATGGAGGAAACTCTATATTTAAGCACGCTGAAGCTAGAGTAGTACTAAGATGAGTAACATCTTGGGTAGTCCAAGTGATTCACCTCTGTACGCATCACGTAGATGCAATGAGTTCTAAGTGTTCTATTAATTATCATGAGAGATGGATTCGTGTGAACCACTACTCATGATCATGGGTTAATGTGTTTGACTAAAAAACTATATAGTTGAATCCTCATAGCAATATCATAACTACAATTACCTTTTCACCTTTCTAACGCTTGATTTATATCACCAAGTCAACATCTTGTGACACATGTGTGTTTTCAATAATTGTTATCTCTTAGATTTTTATTTTCTTTTAAGTTTATTATTTATGTTTATTTTTTGTTTTAAATTATCACATTCCCTCAGGACTAGTCATTTCTTAGTTGGGGGAAGAATGTGTCTCCTATGTCATCCTTCATATCTCTATTATATCGTATTTGATTCATATATTATTTTATTATAATGATGGTTTTGCTATCTCAACTTTTCATTATATTGTACTTTAATTAACCATCATTTTACTACAACCATAATTACCTCACAATAAACTCCCATCCTAAAGTAATTTTTCAAAATGTTTTTCCACACAAGTCTTTGTTATACTCGTTTTTCCTATTTTTTGTCATAGGCCACCTAGCGATTCATTTTAGAAATTTTGTGGTGCATTCATGGGAGTCGATTAACCTCCTCATAGGGAACCAACATCTACTAATCACTGAAGATTGTTCAAAGTTAAAACCGACAACTTATAGTCTTTATTTATAAGATTCCATTACCACCACAATAGTATCAGGAACTTAACTAAAATTTTGTGTACCTTAGAAGGAAATTTTGGACCAAGGAAACTTCAAGTGTGTGAAATATTATTAGTTGTTCCACAAAAGAAACTTCCACAATTATTCTTATTATACATACCAAGCTGACTAGTTTGAACACATCAGAACCTAGCGAACTAAATTATCATCATGACTATTCTTAATGCTTCTTCCTTCTATTAAGTCATCAGTACTTCATCCTTCCAAATTGTTACCAACACTTCACCACTTCATCCTTCCAACAAGTTTAACAGTATGCTATATTTGCAAGAGTCTCTCCCTTTCTCAATGATGGCAACACTTATAAACTTTACAAAAACCTCTTTGGCTTTGACACCAATGACAAAGGCCAACATGTCAATCTTCTACAATACTAAACTCCATTGTTCACCCTGAGATCAACAACCCACATCAGCAGAGAAAATAAAATATAAATCTTTGAGTCTCCTCCTAGAAAGATGCACCTCAAAATTATATTACTACTAACATTTTTGCTTTTGAAAATACATTCATTTCTTCAATAGATTTTGTGTAGAAGAAAATTTTGACGGGGTGTTCGATACTGAGAGAAACTGTGTACCCAACAGAGAATGGGGGGATAAATATTTTGCATTTAGTTCTCCCTTTAATCCCATACACAATGTTGGTTCCCAAATAGGTTTTATGCTTCAAAAGATACCAATACACTCAATTCAAATTGTAAAGAGTTTCTAACTCCAATGATCAAACCTCCATGAATGATTGGACCAACTAACAGGGATTAATTACCCCTCCCCCCTACACTTAAGGATCTACAAGTCCAAGGTGGGTAAACCTAAATTTAGTACAATAATACCCTCTTTAAACACCCCTAAATTTGATAAACAAATTATCCCATAAGAGGCTCAACATTAACAAGAAAATACTAAGTAAGAGCTAATTACTTATTGATTCTCAATTGTTATGGAGCATGAGATACACGTACCACAAATAAAATTGAAAAGTAAAAGATTTTTTTTATCAAAAGATGGTATAACCAAATACTCTAAATCAACAAAATAACAAAAATAACATACTTATATCAATGCCTTATCCATTGGGCAGTACTGTCAGTTTACAACCCCTAATATGAATGACATAAAACTGTGACTGATTCAAGACTTAGATTATTATTGCATTAGAATAACATCCTTTCATGTAATCCAAAATTAGACTTATTATAATGATCCTTATGCCAATATTATGAACTCATGAATTAATTTTCAGCATTTTAATTGATCCTTGATCAAATCTTAGAATTAAATTATATGCATATAAACAATATGCAATGAATTGAATAAGAAATTTGAATTATTGAATTCACAACTAATAAAACCAACATAGAGGAGAGTACCAAATCTGGATTACATTTCATTAACTTCAGAATCATTGTCTTCATACAATTATTTTCTCACTAAAAAAATAATCAACAGGACTAAAACTCCAATACTAAAATATCTAATTTCTTTGTATATTGTTATACAAGACTCATCACATCTATTACACCTAACTGAGTTTGAACAAACTCATAAGAATTCAAGTCAAAATATCTCAGTTCTTTCTAAGTGATGTTGGAAATCCTTTTATAGAACAAGGATTGCAACAAGATACATATCACTTAGGGGAAAGACAATTTGATTGCTTAAAAAAAAAACCTGGGAAAATACATCAAGTCTTCAAATTCTGGAACGCGGGAACTAGGCATCAGCAAATTGACATTTGTTCTTTTGTCTAGAGATAAATCAAATGCAATTTCTTTGGATCATGTAGGCTACCCATAGATTTTGAAGGCAAATTCAAGGTACCTATTGAGATAATTGTTCTCCTTGTAAACATGCTCAAGTGACATGTCATTAACCATCCACAAAAAGACAAAATTGTTGAGATTCAACTATTCAAACAACTTTCATTTTATTCATCTCCATCTCCCATATGGAAAACTCCCTATCTGATGGCCATTTCAAAGATTTAACAGTCTATATATGTCCAACAAATTCACTCCAACGTGCATTGGTTATGGCCCTCGCATATGCAATAATTTTAATAAGATCTACCTCATCTTTGAAAATATTATCTAACACATCATTGAAGTATCAATATCCCTTATTATATTTAACAGTGTTTCAACACTATCAACAATCAAATCAAAATATTTTTTCCATGTATGGATATCCTTCAAATTTCCCTCCTTGTCATAAATTCTAAGAATAGAAGCATTATATGCCTCAACAAACAATTATAACTTACCCTTGATTATTTAATCTTTACCCTTAAAAAATGCAACCAATGTGTTAATTGTATCAACCATATCTTTTGTATTGGCAATCTTGTGAGGTAAGTCAGGCTTGTAAATAAAAATGGTTGCAAGCTTCTCCATTGAGAAATTCCTACTTGATCATAAGGTAAAAACATGGTTCAATAGATTCATTGCCTCTGCACATTTCCCTTCACCAACTTGCAAGGACATATGGTGTTGGAATAATGGAAGGGTGTGTATTGAGAGGGGAGGGGTGAATCAGTACCCTTAAAAAAATTTATCAATTAAACCTTAGTAATCTATTCTTGCATTACCGACCATTGATGCTTTACTACCTTATGCATGTAATATCAAAACATAAATGTAATTGCATGTAAACATTCATAGAAACATTCATGAAACTTGTTGACACGTAACACAAGAATCGGTAACGCAGAAAACCCATGTTAGAAGGTAAAAATCACGGTGGGGATGAAACCCACAAATCTTCACTATCTACATAATGGAAGGTGTCAGTTAAGGCTACAAGTGTGATCACTTTTAATGATCTTACCCTGTTAGGCGTAACATTTTAGACTGGTTAGGTCTACTCGGTTAAGATATTTGAACAATACTAGTAAGTGTGCACTCAATTAAGAGATTTATAATAAGATTGTTACGTCCACCTTCTTGAAGGATTTCTTCTATTTGCTACAATTGTTAGAGAGTATTAAAAAATACATGTTGACCTAATAGTGTGCAATATTGAATTACTGAATACAAATCCATTAATTTCACAAGATAAATGTATCACCTATAGTGATGGATAATACTTCTATTCTGCTCGGTAGCCTTGAATCTTAGTTCTTCATAACTGAATTCTTTCTTTTGTATCCTTCTACATGAAACTCTCTTCTTGATCCATAAATGTCTATTGCGGCTACAATCATCTCTTTTTCTGATTTATTACTACATTTATTTATACAATGTATTGTGACCTAATTAGGTTTCACGCTTTACAATAGAAACTCTATAATCAAAGGTTTGCAACTTGACCTTGATCTCCTAGTTTGCATGTTTACAATCAGTTAAACTGGTTAAAACAATTACATATGCTTTAATTTTTCCTCAAGAAATGGTTTTACAGCTAGGCATAAAGCTAATTATAAAACTAAAGTTCTTTATCTAACATTTATCTCAGATCCACATTTCTTGGGAATAAAATTGTCACTTGGTAGACTGGTGCTTAGGTTTCTCTGTAGTCTTTACTCGGTGATGTCTCTGTAGACATTTTTCTTCTCGGGTTAATTTGTAGACTGTCTGTCAGTTTAATCTGTGAACTGTGTTGTCGGTTTACTCTGTGAACTGCTTTGTTGGTGTTCACTAATTTCGGTGTTCATAGTGCTGAGACATTTTCAGTGACCATTGCACTTGTCTACTTCGGTGACCATTGCACTTATATGTTTGAGTGACCTATGTGCTTGACTGAATGTTTTCACTCGGTGATCATGTAACCAACGGTTCAAAAATTGTTTCCTTGTATACTAATGACAAACTGATTATCTTTTAGGATTATCAATCTCTCCCTTTAGTATTAGTATCAAAAAATAATATGTACAAATTGATGTGTTCAGTATATACACTGAGTGTTTACCTTGTCAATGACTCCCCTTATATGCATGCCTTGGTACAATGTATGTACATGTATCCTCCTTTGTGTATTTCCCTCTTTGGCTTTTGACATGTTTTCCCCTTTTGTACATTTTCCCCCTTTGACATGTATACATATATTTTCCCCATTTGACATATAATTTCCCCCTTTTCTTGAAAATAATGACAAAGGTGTAATACTTACAGCTTGTCAAATATGTGAGCATGGGATTTTTGAATGTCTTCCATCTTCTTCTCCCATTTATCCTTGAGGTGTTCCAAGGTCATGAGCTCCAAAGTGATTATGGCGTGCATGTCATATATACTCTTGGTGACTGACATTTCTGGGGTGGCAATCAATGTTGTTGCTGAAGTCATGTGTTGTTTCAGTAATGTGATATTTGGTAGTATAAGGAAGAAATTTGGATGGTCTCCTAAATAGGGTTTGAACAATAGATATTTTGCATATAAAAGATACCTATGCCATATTCAACCATTTACATTTAATTGTAATTGATAAGGGATGTAAATCTGGAAATGAAAGCGAAGAATAATGGAGTAAAATACCTACCTCACATCATAGCAGATCTGAAAATACCATTTTTCTGAAGCCTGTGTGAGTTTCTGGAAAATCTAAGAGCATATTTGGAACAAAAATGCAGAGATGGACAAAACCCACAAATCTTTTTCTGATTTGACACAGTTTTGATTTTGACCCTCAAGTCAATGTCACCATTGACCCAAAATTTCTGATTCCAACCTAGGGCAGAATCGACCTAAGAATTCTCTGATAGGAAATCTATTTTTGGATCCTAAAATTTTTCTAAAAAGGGTATCTGAATCTACACTCTGATCCGTTGTTCCGAACATGTACCTCCTGAAATAGCACCTGCAAATATCTAAAAAAGAGGGATATTCGGGTGGCTATATAGGGTTTTGCCTTAGTCAAACCCTCTCTTTGGTGATCTCCACCTCCACAAATAGCCAAATATAGTAGAATGTATGTGTGTGTGTTGCTCTTGGAAAGAGCGTCAAATGTGGATTGTCAAGATCTAATCCTCTAGATTAAAACCCTAACATGAATTGAAGATGAGAAAGAAATGCATAGATTTGAATATGATAAAGAAATCATACCAAGCCCACAAGGCTAAAGTATTCCTACCAAACTCACAATCCCTAGTTTCTACCCCATGATAGTATCTTTTGAATGCTTGAATGTTGAAAATGGTGGATCCAAGAAGAAGGAAGGAAGAACTCTCTCTTTCTCCAAGAAAGATCCACAATAGCTTGTCCACAAAAATGCTTATATGTATCAATGCATCATCATATATTTTCCTTCTATATCATCCTCTTTCCTTCTTGCATCACCATCATGTCATAATCATAATTGCATCATATCCTCTTACGATTTTCTCTCATGAACAAATGAAGGCAAAAGAAAGTGTTTATATAGAGACCTCAATATAGACCTCCTAGGGCAATGCAAGGGACCCAAATTCAAATTTCACCTTAAATTATGGTCCAATTACAATCACTAACCAAGGAGGGGATGTATTAATTCAAATATTGGGGAAAACACTTCTGCATCCGGACCCGGGGACCTATTTTAAGTTTAGAACCCCGATAAGCTCCATATTTGAAAGCGAGGGCCAACACTTGACAGAGGTCAAGGTTGACCTCAAACTTGCCCTAGGTCAAGGACAACCTCAACCTTGACCTCGATCAAGGTCAACCTTGACCTTGACCTTGACCTAGGTCAGGGTTGAATTCAAACCTAACCTGAGGTTTCAGGCAAGTCTCCTTTGGAAATCTGCATGATTCCCAGGTCAATCAGAGGGGACCTAGGAAGGTGGGAAAACATACCAAAATGATGGATAAGGGCACAGAGCCCAATGAGTAATTATGATGAAGATTAGGATAGCCAATACATAGGTTCTACCTAAAAATAAAGTCACAAAGAGGGAAATCCAGGAGGATCCATAGGATCCTAACCCTAGTTTCACCTAGAAATTGAGAATCAAGTGCATATGCATCCTAAATGCAAATCTAATATGCAGGTGTACTAAACAAGGGTGCTAAACCTACCAAAATGGAATTTCTTCCATTTTAATATGATACAGGTAGTAATAGAGCTTGGAAATCGGTTACTTCATCTTTGATTTTTCTTTCAGTCTTTTGTATCTCTTGTCTCAACCATTTTGATTTTACAATCTTCTCATAATGCAATTGGAATGCATTTTCTTTGGTGGTGAGACTTTTTAGACTAGCCTTAATATCTTAATCTATCTTTGTTATATTTTCACTATGATCTTTAGTGATGTTCTCTAGTGTGCATAACTTTTGAACTAAGGTAACCACTTCTAAAATAAGAGGTTCCAATGAATTTACCAGTTCAAAAAATTTTACTTTGTTCTCTACCACTTCTTGGCTGATTTTCTCAGTGAGCTTATATTGGTACTTCTCTTCTGCTCATTCTTCGATGACCTTCTCAGCGTCCACATTCTGATTGGTGATTTTGTTGGTCAAAGCTGAGATTTGATCAAGCATTGGCATATTTTTATCAATTTCTATGTCAGGTACTATTTGCATTAGTATTTCCTTTGTTGTTTCCAGTACCTATGTTTTCTTGTACTCATTTTTGAGCTTGTCCTATATTTCCTTCCTCTTACAGTTTTCTCCATACTTAGTCAGGGACGCAACATCCAGTGTCTTTGGATCACAGTCAGATATATCTATAATTTCATCAAGTGTGACCGAAGCTTTACTCTTCTTCTTCTTCTTTGAAATTGTGCTGGAAGCAGAGGTATGTAGAACTATAGCAAGGTCCTTTTTTGTCTCTTTCAATTTGGGTGATTGTGTGGGAGGTGTGGTACCTTTTTTATGTTTCTCAGTATTGACATATTAGTCGGTAGTATACGTCTCTACATCAACCTTTTTTGTATCTGTAGCTTTGTTTGCCTCTTTGGTTTCCTTGGCATCACTCGGTTTCTACTCTCCAAGTTTTTTCTTTTTACTCTTCATTTGTATCATTTTTCTTGTCTTGTTCATCACTTATGTCTATTGGTATGTTTGCATCTGGCTCAGGTGACTTTTCCTTCTCTTTAGTAATTATATTGATAGATTGTATCAATAGAGGCATGTGACCTAGTAAATTTACCTATGCAACATCCATTGTATCTATTTCCTTTGCTTGCTCGATGGCATCATTTACATTTTCATCCTTCTTGGGATTATCATCATAATCAATAAGAGTTATATCTTTTATGGTGATCTTTGTTGTATCACCTAATGATTGTAATATCTGAGGTACATAATCTATAGCCTTACTTGTCAGTGTTGTCAAATCAACTGGACTAATGTCCTTGGTGTCATTGATGAAAATGTGTATAAGGCTCGGTGTGGCCTCCTCCTCCTTGTGAGGTTTCTCCATTAGTGCTAGTATTTCCTTTGGTGGATTGAATATTTCATTCCAAATATCATTGCTTTCTTTGTCAAGGTCTAGTAATCTGCCCTCTAGCACTTTGTATGCTCTCATCTTTTCTGAAAATTTCTTTCCATGTTCCTTCATTATTTCATCAATTTTTGCAACTATTGACTCAGGTGGCATGAATGTAACTAGGGATCTTTCCCTTAGTTATTTCTTTGTGTGCACTGCATAAGTCCACCTAGCTGATATTCTATGATTTAGCTCTTGTGGAATTATCTTGTTGAATTGTATAGGTACATACTTGTATGTAACCATTGCCTTAATTATGGCTTCTTCTATCTTATTATGATCCTCGGGAGACAAGGTTAGCCATTGTCTAATCTTTCGGTGTGATATGCTCCCGGTGTTGATGATTGACTCAGCAACTTCATCAACTATATTGGGAACTTTGAGCTTTTCAGTTTTGAGTCCTTGTTCTTTCTCATCTTGTTTAGTATCTTCCTTATCCTCTTTTCCTTTTATATATCTTCTTCTTTACCTTGGTTCCAATTGCCTGGTTTTAGGATTTCTCTTTTGATAAGTCCTTACAATACCTTTCTTTACCGGTGGTGAGTCTTCATCTTTTGTAGTTTTGCTTTTGGTCCTTGGTGCAGCTATTATATTTGTAACCTTTTCTTTCTTGGTTGGTTGTGCATCTGACTTAGTAGATTCAGAATCACTCAATTTTTCCATCTTCATTGATGGGTGACTCTCCCTCAGTGATAACTTGTTATGATTCTTCATCATTTACCGATAGTTTCTTCTCAAGTGTTTTCACCATCTTTGTTTTATTCTGGTATATCTTTTTCACTACTAAGCCAGTTTTAATTCTAGACTTTGCTTCTTCATATGATCCAAATCTGCTCAATGATTTTTCCACTACTTCATTTAGCAAGGCTTCAATAGCCTATGTAGCTTGATCAATGTTGATCTCATAATCTAGTGGTGGTAACCATGTTGTTCTTGGTACAACTGGTTTGATTAGAGTGGTGTCGGTATCCACTATGAAACATATGTCATCTTTGTATTGTTCCACCAGTTGTGCATTTTTCACATTCTCTTCTGCATTCTATATTTGAAATATTTTAAGTATGCATCCATTACAAATGTGAAATTTTCCCCTAGTGACTCAGCTGAGTACTATCTGAATCCACTCAGTCTTGAACTCTTTCAGGAACATTAGGGCATTTATTAACCCTTTCACCTCAATTTTTTTGTGTTCATCTTTAAGGTTTCCATCTGTGAAAAGCTTCTAGTAAAATTCTTCAACCTCAAGATCTCTAATCTCTGCAATCTTGTAGTGGATGTATGTGCGTATATCTTTGAATAGAAAAACCCTAGGAGGGATGCATGAGAATGCTCCCTTGTTGTTGGGTTGTGAAGCAACCTCAGGGAAACATTTAGACTTAGGCTCTTCATAGGTTGTGTTCTTGATAAAGTTGACCTTCTTGTCTTTGATGTTATTGATGTTTTTGACTCGTGATGTGGTTGCCATTTTTGTGAAATTAGGGCTTTCTCTATAATGAACTATGTGCTTGGTAAGTCTTGGTACTTACATGATCTTTGTTGTAGATGCTAGGAATCTATTAGAGTCTCCTTTGAATCTATGTTGAATCAATTTGCAAACTTGTCATTTTTAGTCGCTCTTCTTCGCTCTAATGCATTCACTTTTTTCTTGGTGAATGAATGAGCTCTTTGATTTCCCTATTTATAGAAAATAACCTACGTGATGAATTTAATGCTTTAGCTACCACTCGATTGATGAAACAAATATGCTTGAGTATCATACCAAAGACTTCATTCTCAGTGAGAATGCAATGCTCAGGGTAAGTGACAACTTAGTTGTACTTTTCACATGTTCACCGACAGTGCTCGGTATGTAGCAAATAGTTGATTGTCTTTCATGTGTTTACTGATGATGCTTGGTTTATGTTGACAACTTGGCTTTTATATGTACACCGATGATGCTTAATGTGTATTGACCGACGAGATTGTATTCACAAAATCATAACAAGTAATATCATAGTGCATCTTTATTCATGCTAATTTGGAATATTATCAATGAGTGTTAGAACTGATTTAAAATATAGTTGTGTAGAGTGTAGTTCCATACTTACTTATTTTGCTTAGGTGGGGGTAGTGATATCACCAGATTCATTGGATGAGGTGTCACCAATTGTGGTTCTTGGTCCAGCATCATCTTTTCTTGAAGCTTTCCTCCACATTTAATTTCTCATTCTCCTGATATCTTCAATAGTGTTCCCATTAGAAAAAGTGCTTGACTCTGTCACTCGGTCTCTGTAGTCCTTGCTTAGGTGACCAACGTTATGATAGTGTAAGCATGTCATCCTGGATTTAGTCAAGTTCCTATACCTTCGTATCCATTTCCTCATGCAGTTTTCAGCTATGTGTCCATATCTACCACATGTTGTGCAATTTACCCATGTGTTATAATCCCAAACATATGAGTTACCAACTCTTGTCAGTTTATAAGCATTTTCTTGTTCTTTTGGTTTCCATACTTGCTTTTTCTTTTTCATGTATTCATGAGATGTGTGCTCATGCATTTTGCAAGTAGAACAATATTTTTCCATGTAGGATTCCTTTGGTTGTTTCACCTTATATTTACATTCATGTGCTTTATGTCCATGCTTGTTACAGTTATAACATTTACCTATGAATGTAGAAGTGGATTTAGGAATACCTTTAGCTTTTCTCCTGCAAACATTTGATGTGTTTCCTGGTTTTCTACAGTGATTGCATGAATTCTTCTTTTCTCTTGGATTTGTGTAGACATATTTTTTATCATCTCGGTTTGATGATTCTCCATGCTCAGTATACCCTAGACCAATATTGTTGTTGAGTCTTCTTTGTCCATTTAGAAAATCATCCATCCTTTTTGTACTTTCTTCAGCTTTATTGATCATATCATTATGTTGTTGTTGAATCCTTACTTCATACTTCAATTTTTCATTTTCTTCTCTTAGTTCACCAATAGCTTCCAATTTCGCATTGATTTCTATGTTCACTCAGTTGGCCTCATGACTCATAAGAACTATTTGATTGGTTATCTCATGATGATGTTCAGTAAGTCTTTGTATTTCATTTTCTCTCTCTTGCAGCTTCGCAATGCTCTTCCTCATGTCATCAATAGCTAATGTTCTTTCTTGTTCAACTTGTCTAGAATTATTCATAACATCAATCATTCTTACCATGTATGTCTCTTGACTGATTTGTAGTGCCTTTACTTGTTCTGCCATATGTTGATTGATTTCATTAAGACTTGTAATGCTTCCTTCAAATGTGTCAGATGTATTGCTAGATGTAGATCCTCATGAATAAAAAAAAATTAGGTATCTCTTCTTCATAATAGTCAGTTTCATTGTAGCAAGATGCCATGACTTTTCTTTCATCCAATAGCTCTCTCATCTTGATTCTTGCTTCTTTGTATTTCTTATATAAAATATATATGTGCAACTTCTAATTCTCAATATTCTTATCAAGCTTATACCTTTCCATTGTATGAAATAAGAGATCTAGCTCTGATACCAATTGTTGGGATAATGGAAGAGTGTGTACTGAGAGGGGAAGGGTGAATGAGTACCCTTAAAACTTTTTATCAATTAACCCTTAGTAATCTATTCTTGCATTACCGACCATTGATGCTTTACTACCTTATGCATGTAATATCAAAACATAAAATTAATTGCATGTAAACATTCATAGAAACATTCATGAAACTTGTTAACACATAACACAAGAATTGGTAATGCAGAAAAACCCTGTTAGAAGGTAAAAATTATGGTGGGGTTGAAACCTAAAAAGCTTCACTATCTGTAGAATGGAAGGTTTCAGTTAAAGCTACAAGTTGTTTGATCACTTTTGATGATCTTGTCCTGTTAGGAGTAACATTTTAGACGGGTTAGGTCTACTCAGTTAAGATATTTTAACAACACTGTTAAGTGTGCACTCGGTTAAGAGATTTACAATAAGACTATTAAGTCCACCTTCTTGAAGGATTTCTTTTATTTGCTACAATTGTTAGAAAGTAGTCAAAAATACTTGTTGACCTGATAGTACGCAATCTTGAATTGTTGAATACAGATCCATTAATTTCACAAGATAAATGTATCACCTATTATGATGGATAATACCTCTATTATGCTTGGTAGCCTTGAATCATAGTTCTTGATAACTGAATTCTTTCTTTTGTGTCCTTCTGCATGAAACTCTCTATCTGATCCATAGATATATGATGCGGCTACAATCATCTCTTTTTCTGATTGATTACTACATCTATTTATACAATGTATTGACCTAATTAGGTTTCACGCTTCACAATAAAAACTCTATGATCAAAGGTTTACAACTTGACCTTGATCTCCTAGTTTGCATGTTTACAATCAGTTAAACTGATTAAAACAATTACATCTGCTTTACTTGTTCCTCAAGAAATAGTTTTACAGCTAAGCATAAAGCTAATAATAAAACTGAAGTGCTTTATTTGATGTGTATCTCAAATCCATATTTCTCAGGAATAAAACTATCACTCGGTAGACTAGTGCTCGGGTTGCTCTGTAGTCTTTACTCAGTGATGTCTCTGTAGACATTATGCTTCTTGGGTTACTCTGTAGATTGTCTTTCGGTTTACTCTATGAATTGTGTTGTCGGTTTACTCTGTGAACTGCTTTGTCAGTGTTCACTAATTTTGGTGATCACAGTGCTAAGACATTTTTGGGGACGATTGCACTTGTCTATTTTGGTGACCATTGCACTGCTCTGTTTCGGTGACCTTTGTGCTTGACTGAATGTTGTCACTCAGTAATCATGTAACTGATGGTTCAAACATTGTTTCCTTGTATACTAATGACAAACTTATTATCCTTTAGGATTATCATATGGGATCTATGAACAACATCCAATTTGTTCTTCAAAATATTAATCCTGAGTTGTAGAATTCTAACAATACTTTGACTCCAAAATTATTCTTTTCTTCCTCTAATTTTTCTATTCTATCAGCATAATCATTCATTTTTTCATCATTTACAATAGGGACAGAAACAACAACATTGGAATCAGAAGGGACGAACTCACCAATAGTATCCACTGAAGCATCCACCATTTCATGAGTAACAGGCACATTAGTTGACTTTTCAATCATTTCAACAATTTTCTTTTCAAGCTTAGTATTTAACATAAGATGCTCTTCATATTCTTTGGAGATTTTGATTAGACTATTATATGTTTCTACAACTCTTCTCTCTAGATCCTCAGCTTTAGCTCGATTCATAAAAGACACATGAGTTAAAAGATCAACAATCTCTACATTTCTCACATTCTGAATGTTCCAAATGAGCTTCTCACCCTACCTTTGATCTTGTATGTCAACAAGCCTTGGCTTCTGTGTGGCAAGGGAAAGTGACCAGATAGCCAAATTTTTTCTCCTTGGGTCAAAACAAAACCCTCTGATAAACTCACCAACCTCAACTTTAGATTTAAATATTGGATCAAGTTGTCTCCTTATTTTATCAATGAAAAAAGAAGATTGCATATCGCACCTAGGCATTAGAAGCATACCACTTCTTTTTTACTAGTTCTCTTTCATGTACCACAGTTAGTGCATGACTATCTAGATCATACTCTTGTAGTGCCAGTTCTAACTTCTCTTTATTCTCATCAATATCATCTTCTGGCCCCAAGTTAATCTTTAACTCATTTTCCTTTAATTTGAACAAATAACTCTCGATTTCATCAGTCTGGATGAAATCATCATCCTGCAAGTAAAAATTGGAGAGCAACATCTTTTCATATGTCTGAGAAACTAGTGCTAAATTTGACTCCCCAGTTCCTTCACCTTCACGTGGCTTTTGAGCATACCTCATTTTTTTCTTATTTCATGGAAATATGGCCTTTCTTAGTAATTACTACTTTGGCAACATCTTTTATCAATCTATGGGAATGTTCAATCATTTTTTTATTTTGATTATTGGTATTTGAGAAGACTTAGCCTTATCACCCTCATCTACTTCCAGAAAATATTCCTTTCTAAAAGGTAGATCTCCATGTGATGATTCCACATCTTTAGGGTTTACCTTAGCCTTAGCTCCAACAGGCACATCAGGAATCTTCTCCATGATCTCATCATACTTTTATTTCAACTCTCTGAATGTCATTCTATCTTCTCCTCTTCTCAACAAGTTCATCAATAAAAATTGCATTTATGATGATGTCTTCTTCGGGTAAAGGCTCATGAATTGGCAAGGAAACATTTTCCATCTCCTTCAAAGCATGTCTAATGAATCCCTCAGGATCACATACTCTCATTTTGGCAGTATACAATTTGGAATGTCTCAAAAAATCATTCATAGAATCTAAGGCCCATTTCTTTATTTTAAAATCACCTACTACCCACAATTTAGGTAAGAAGGTACCTTTCTTCTTCTTAGAACCTAAATATTCTTTATCAACTAATGTTAACTACCAAGTGAATTCAATTATTCCCATCCTGAGAGGGACATATTTCAAAAAAATATGAGGTGGTTGAGGACAACCAAAAACCCTAATAATAATTAAATTTTCAAATAGAAAAGCATCCCCCCAATTATGCCTAATGAGCCCCTAACTATTAGCATGCAATGGTCTAATCATTCTTCCAAGTTCAAGAGGAGTTCTATCCTCTTTTTCACCTAACATGTTTCTAATGGGGTTTAAAATCCACTTTTCAAAATGTAAGAAAGAAGAAGAGTAAGTAGTACATTCGCATACCCTTGTCCAAAGTTGCACTGGCATCTGCATGCCCATGTCTTCCTTCATCAGTATAAACTCCTCATCCATATGATCAGCATTGTAGAACAAGATAAGATGCATCAAAATTTAGTAGTGCTTCAAGTCAATTTTGGAAGGATTGTGTTGAATATCTAAACAAGTCATTATGAATTCTATCAATAATAAATCCCAAATAATCATATTGTTTGTTTACATGAGGGTGTTGAATGTCCATAGATACAATCAATAGATCTTCTATTACTGATTTTTCTCCATCTGCTCCCAAAACTTTGCACAATCTATATACAGTGTACTTGAGATAATCATGGAAGGTGTCTAGATCATAGGGTTCATTTACATTCTCTATAATTGGTATAGTCCTTCTCCCATATCTTGGCATAAACTTGGGAATAAAATTCTTCTTCAAGACATGTTTATGTGGGTGATACTCTCTCTTCTCTTCATCCAAGTCTATGTCAACACTTATGGCTCCGGTGATACCAAATTCATCCATGAAGCTGGCTCTGTAATTCTTACCAAGGCAGCTTTATCATTTTTTCCCAATACACTTGGTAAGTGGGCAATAACCCTTTGCTAATGCTTTCACCAGGTCAACATCCACATAAATGTCATGAACGACCAACTTTGCCATATTCAAAACCCAAGGGTTACATATTGGGACTTCCTTTATTTTGTTGTTGAAAACGAATAGAAATAGAGAAGAAGTAGTAGAACCAGGAGTGTCTGGGTTCTTACATTAGAAGCATGTATCTCTCCATTCCTATTCATTTGTTGATAATAAATTTGATACTCCTAGCAGAAATTAAACCCATTATTTAGAAAACTTATCCTCCTCCTGCTTTCCTACAGCTATTGACTTAGTAGAAGTACTCAGCTCTGTCATTTTTGTGAAATAACAAACTCTCTCACCAGACAGAAAGATTCAGTGATACACACACTTCTCTACAATACAACAGATTCTTTTTAGATGCTCCTTCTATCATATAGAAAACAATATCTCGAGATTTGATATGAAAATGATGGTTATGGATGCATCTTTAAATCTCTTTCTCACATACCAACTCTTTGTCCATCAACTTGACATTAATGGTATGCATTCAAAATAACTGAGATTAGCAGAGGAGGAAATGATCATGTCATCAAGCCATGATTTCACAACCTTTGAGAAATTTTAAAAATAATTTGAACAGATGCCAACACAGTTATACATTCTTTGTCATGCAACTAAATTTATTGGTCCAGACACCACTTTCTATTTTTCAAATCAAGTCAATTGTCAACAAATTCTACATGGCATCCAGTGTGGCTTCACATCATAAAAATATGACTTACATTATATCTTGCGACCTTGCACCAAGCCGTAACAGTCCTTTCGCATGGTCACAACCTTCAAAAGAAATTGTATCATAAACCTGCGAACTTGCACCAGCAGTCATCTCTAACATCTTCGCAAGATCGCAACCAAGAAATGTTTAGGCAAAGATAACCTGTGACCTCATGCTATACATTGATCATCATGCCAAAGACACATGGCAGCATCTCACACCACTACAACCAACTGATAGAACCTTTTAAAACCTTTTGCGATGCTATGGCAAGGCTTATCTTCCTTTGAATATCCATGGTACATGTGTCACAATCTTGCACCATCACAAAAAACTTCATAGTCTATAAAATATTTGTGATCTTATAGTACCTACATAAAACATTAGTTAGCTTTGAAAACTTAGGACACGTGGCACCTTATTGCTTGTTCCCACTTCAAATATGTAACCCTTAAAAATGCTTGCGAACCCGTGAAAAACAAAAACTTAATCACTAAATGACATTATCACATGATCGCAACCTTAAAAAGATAACCATTATTTATTATGCGATGTTGCGATAGAATCAACTTAATCGCCACACTAACCTTAGTGCAAGGTTGCAACATAAAATATTGACTTGACTTCCAACCTGCAACCTTGTGCGATGACTCAACTTAACCGCCAACACAACATCGCAATTCTTTGATGTAGCAATAAAAAACCGTTGCGACCTTGCAATACAAATGACTTAACTACTTCACAATATTGCAACCCTAAAATGTTTACTTTACTTAACCTCGCGACCTTGCACCTGACTCTTTAAAATACATTGCTAGTTCGCATAGATAGAAACTTTGACCAAATATGACTTGCAAGCTAGCGGTAAAGAAGAACAAGAACTTTTGACTACAACTGACTGCCACGACATAATGTATAGACCAATAAGAAAAAGCCAGATCAGATCTAAAACATTTTTACCTCCAAATTGACTATAGACTTCATTTTCTTGACACATGAAAAAATTTAAGCAATGAAAAACATTCTATCACTAGACCTGAAGGAAACAACAAATACTTAGTCAAATTTTACAGTTCCATCAAACGGTATTTTAATTAGAAAGGGAATCAACACCACCAAACGGTGCAGGTCCATCATCAAATATTTCTTCTACCTTTCTTAATTTTTTTAAATATAACTTATGTGCCTCTTCCTTCTCTTTACAAATATTGATGTTCTTTACTGAAGCATTGTTTTCTTTAATACTTCTTCTGCAGAACTTCATAATGTGATCAATTTTTCTTCTATTGTAACATATTGGATCAGCCTATGGTCTTCTTCCATTTATTTTTTCATTACTTGTTTCAACATTCTTTTTTATCTTCCACTCAACAAATTTTTCCATACTTATTATATAAAAAATATTTACCAACAAAATTCTAGAACTACCGGATTTGTGCTTACGGAAAATATTCTCTAAAAAAATGTCTCAGATTCTCATCTAGTATTGTATCAAACCAGTTGTGAATTTTCAACCTTGAATTATTCCAAGGGTGTTTTATTTTTTTGTCAAAGTGTATTTCCTTCCTCTTAGGGTGGGGTCCCATGGGGGGGCTTCATGATCTATTTTTATGGAGTAGGTTAAACTAAATCTTTTCCTCAAAAGTAGCAGCCCCTACATTTTAGAGCTGTAAATTTGAGTAGGTTGAAAAAGTGGGGGGCTAAAATTTGCCCCACCAGCTTAGGCTTTTTTTCTGCCACTTGTCAATCATTTAAAAAAACTTAATTCTTAGCAATAGATTTTTTTTATATTTGAAATTATTTAGTCATTGAAATGAATATAGTAAATTAAAAAATTAATGAGACCACCAGCTTCCATAAATTGTGGAGCTTAAAAATTTAAGCATGAACTCTACTACAAAATCCATGGGACCTCCAAGTTTAAAATAATCCTAAAAAATCTCAGCAATACCCACTAAAATTTTTTAGGAAGCCCCCTTCCATGGGACCGCACCCTTAGCCTTTAACTCAGAGAGGGTTGAGTTCTGACCATGTGTAGAGAACCTTATCTACTTCTAGCTGCTAATTTTAATCTCAATCTTAAACTTCAAAAATACTTACTAAAATATAATTATCGTGAGGAGTTCTTCCAATCCTAAAGATAATGACTTCCTGATGATCCCATGTTCTTCAAAAGTTGTATCCAATCTTCAAATCTGCAATGTTCCTTCAATTTTCAGCATTCCTAGTCTACCCCTCTATGAGAAACTTTCAGCTCTTTTAAATTTATGTACATATGTAATTGCTAAAGAACTCTTTTAATTCCCATTAATTTTGAATTCTTCCAGCAAATAAGACAAAATAATATTTTACCCCTTTAATTTAATATTATCATTGCGAGTTAAATATTAATTAGTTTAATTAATGCTAATGAGGGGTAACTTAGCATCTAATTAAATTTTATAATATAATATCGTATAAACAAAGATACTTCACTAAAATAAATAATATAATTTTTATATAGGAAGACTTTTTGATGCTTGAGAGAGCTCGAATCAAGTGCTTAAAAATTATCTGAAACTTATTTTCTCTTTCTGCATTCATCTTGCTTCTTTGTCTTCCTCTAATGAAAATTTAGGTTACTATAATTTAATTTCCTTTGTGACTGATTTTCCATGTGTTTCTTTCTTTCTCTTCTTTCCTGTCAACAAAATTAATCATACCTTGTCATACTTAAGCCTATAACGTATTATTGTTGTTGTTTTACCAATTCTCCCATTTCACATTTTACTATTGCATTTTAATAATAGTTAACATTTTCAACATGTTACCAAAATTTAGAAAATATCTCATTACCCTTATGTTTATGTGTTTATCTACTATTGCAATATACTCTTCATTTTTCTAATATTTATTTATTTGATTGGTATCAATTACACAAAAATCAACATAATTAAATAATTTACAAAATTTAGATTTTTCCTAATCATTTGTTGCTGCATTTTTTTCTACAACTATTTTCATTATGTGCCTTTGTTCTCCAATTGTTGAAACCTTCACTTCTACGAACACAAACCCTTTAAATATTCCCTTTAGTACCTTGAAAGAGGCATATATTAGCTATAACGTATTTCTTTACATTAATTCTTCTCTTATTTCTGTTTGAAGGAATCTAGCTATTACCTTTATCTCATCTTCCAATATGATATTGTTGTTTTCTTCATAAAAATCTTCCTGAAATATAGGACAATCAAAATTTATTCTTTGAATCACTACAACTTCACTCTTATTACTGTAATGAAAATGCCCATGTGGTTGAAGCATGTTACTTTTCTGAATATTGTAATGTCATTTCATTGAAAATAATAGAAACCATGTGTTTATGTTCTTGTCATTATTTTGTTCTTGTAATTTTTTGTTTATTTCCTGTAGTGTTGTAGGTGTTTGATTGAATAAGGGGAGAACCCTTCATCAAGTGGTATCAGAGAAGAATTTCCTAAGTAAGTAGACAATCACTAAATGTGAGGTAGTTTGTACTAGGACTATGGTTGTAGGTCTAAGGGATAAGTACCACAAATGCCTCCATAAAGGAACCCCGGTGGAAGAGTTGTGGGTGTGACAGGAGAGGGTTTTAGATCCACCTAAAGGAAATTCCAAGAACTACAAGAGGAGATGCATAAAGGAGATAATATTAGGTTAACAGATGAAATTGAGGATGAATCTGAAGAAGAATAAGAAACAACTAGGAATCCTGGTGAAGCTAGGTTTTTGAGGGCCATTTCCAAAGTTGGAAAGAGGACAAAGATTCAAATTTTTGGATTTTCTAGAAATCTTAATCCAAAATATTTGATTGATTGCATCAATGATATGGAAGACTACTTTAAGTATAAGGAAATAAAAGATCCAGAGAGTTATATCCGCAAAGAACAAGCTGAAAGGTCATGCAAAAATTTGGTGGAAAGAAGTTTAGTTGGAGAAAAATAGAAAGGGAAAGGATATGATAGCAAGATGGGATCATATGATGGAAAAATTGAAGAGACAGTTCATTCCTGTTGACTATGAGCTTGATTTGTTGAAGCAATTGCAAAGTTGAAGTAGGTAGAAAAATCTATCTAGTAGTATATGAAAGAGTTATATCGAGTCCTTATCAAAACGGGTCATTCTGAAGCTAACAAGAATTATTTTTCCCACTACAAAAAATGGTTGAGGCTGATTATTCAAGAGGAGTTGATAATGGTAAGAATGTCTACCATTGAAGAAGCATATCAATTTTCTTTGAAGGTAGAAGAAAAACTTAACAAGAATTTTTAGAGCAGAGAGATTATTACTTTATGAAAACTCCCATCTCGTCTTTCTTGCCAAAATAATATTACCATTGAAATTTTCATGATCCATCTCATCCAAATGTAGGAACATATCTTCAAATATGTGCAAGACATTCACGGTGTCTTACTAAAGATCAAAATGTCATCAATGCAAGGAATTACAATTTGTACCAAAAAAATTTCACTATGTTATTCATCAATCTTATAAATGCAGCAGGCGCATAAGTTAGCCTAAAAGGCATGACCAACCATTCTATCAAACATTCCTTAGTCTTCATAGTTGTCTTGTATTTATTTCATTTTCTAATTCATATTTGATGATAGTCATGTTAGAATAACTGAGAGGGAGGGTGAATCAGTGGCCTCAAAAATATTCCAATAAATCAACCTAAAAACTTAGTACCACAATTATAAGCCTCTAGTTATCTTCAGTCCTATTGGTTCTTTTTTATGTTGTAATATAAATAACAAAAACCTCTTCCCTTTATGAAATGTTTTGTAGAGGAGCCACCTCCAAATGTATGCTTATGCAATAAAAGGACCAACTAACAAGCACTCTCCTAATACTTCTACACTTTAGGTCCTGTTACACCAAGGGGGGATACCCTGCTATACCTTCTAATATGTCAAATTTGGTATTATCAAGTAGTAACCTCACTATGACTGAACATGACCTGGAGATACAAGATAATTGGCCAATTATCCATTGAACATCAACCTTGAAATGGAGCATGAGATTGAAATCATAAAAAACTTATACAGATGAAAACTTAATGGATTTTAATATGTTTTCTTTTAGGAAAACATAGCCAATGTGCAACTAGAAATGCAATAAAACAAAAATTATAAGCTTCAGATCAGTGCTTTATCCATTGGGCTATACTCTGACTCAAATATAATATGCTAAAACAAATGTTTTCCAAAGACTTTAAATCACAATACAACCACCCCAAACTGTACTACTAATAGAATCCTTGTAGTGTGTCAGATAAATCTAAGCATAAATTAGAGCCTAATTTAATCTGATCCTAGATCAGAACTCTCAAGTACATAAACACACTGAAAAACTATGCTAATGAATCATAAAATTCATAACTCAGATGACACAGAACACAGGAGAGATTGGAATTTGGATCTTTGTATTAATTTCAAAAAATCTTGCTTTAATATACAAAGTTCTCAAAGATAACCTGAAACAGATCTCTCAACTATTTATTTCTTACTGCATACAATATCTAGTACAAATCATACTATCTTTCCCCTCTTGACTGAAAAATTTACAAAATGGTCTACATTACAAATTTTCCAACCCCTTCCAATGATCTTGGGAATCCTTTTATAATTTAGGATTGCAACAAGCTTCAGATCAATTAGAATAAGGACAAAATTAGTGACTCACTAAAAGGACAAAATGGCTAATGGAGTGATAACCACTATTGTTACAATAGATATTTGGTACATTTTGTCTCTTGACCACTTTGTACTTGCATTTTCTTCAAATTTGTTCAGTGTGAGTCATCTGGAGTCTGATGTTCCTTGATGTTGTTGATGTATAATCCTTTCTCTCAACAGTATCAATCATCTTGTTGGGCTTCCTTGTCCACCTGAATTTGGTTACCTTCACCTGGATTAACAATTGTGTACCTTTCCTTCCAAGAAGTGTACACCTCATCACTTGGCTAGTTAAAATTATGGATTTCATCCTTCTTGCTAATGACTTCACCCCAGCTGGCACTTGCCTTCTTAACTTCTCCTTTCTAGAACTCAAAAAATTCCCTGGCTTTGTTAATGATATTTATAGTTTGGATAAATAAAATTGTGCCCTCCAAGGTAATGATGCTATGTGTCCAGGCATTTACTACTTCTTTTATTTATCTCAACCATAGTGCCTCATTCTTTATATTACCATCTTTCTTGAACATATTAGGGTACATTTCATGCCTGTCCTTTCAAAACTCTCTCCTCAAGGTCTCCACTTTTCTGATGAGGATAGTTCTTTTGATATCCAAGTCGGCCATTAATTTCAGACACTTGTGAGTTCTAGTTAGAACAATGTCAATATTGTTCTCTTCTTTGGACATGGAATAGAAATATTTCACTTCAGCTTCTTTTCCTTTCCAGGTGTCTATGACCAAAACCCACTGATCTTTATCTGCATCATATTCATTGATAATGTTAAAGACCCTTTTTCCTAACAAATAAAGATCAGCCAGATTTACTTCCTTGGCACATCTTAAGAGGCTAGAGTATATTTTATTAGTGTGCCTCTGTTTTACCCATTCCTTTGCTTCTTTGTAGGCTAAAGATTCTTCAAGGTCTTTTTTAGAAGTTTCTTCTAGCCTCTTCCTTTCTACCAATAATCTATCTCCTTCCATTTCCACATCTGTTAGAGTAACATGGCTTGATGGCATTAGAGAAGGAGGATAAGTGACATATGGGCTAGATGATGAAGGTTGGTGAGGTTCCTGAGCAATCATCATCTGGGGGATAGAATGTTCTGGTTTTTTACCCTCCAGTTCAGCAACCTTCTTATCTTTTTCAATATATTTTACTCTCTCCTCATTGTATGCACCTAGAACTCTTTCAAATTTCTCACTTAAGATCCTGAGTTCATTTTCTAATTTTTGGGCTACACTTAGACCAAACTTAGCTGATTCCAAAGTTATACCTGCTGCCTCAATAGCCCCTATTTCTGCAACCCGTTGCACCAGGAGGCTACCTGAATGCTCATTCTAATTATCCTCACCTGCTATTCTGGACTCTTTTTTCTTCAACTACCACATATCCAGGGCTGCATGATCCTCACTGAACTTCACACCCTTCGAAGCTTGTTGTACTTCTGCTTCAGTAGCATGAACAGTCTTTGTCTCCTTTCTGACAGTATCAAAGACAATAGCATCAGCTATGTCCCATTCAGGAAGTATTAATACTCCTTCTTTCGTTACTAGTGCTCTTCCTTCCTCAAGAGTGATTTTTTCAAACTTGGAAATCATCTCCTACTTGATTTCATTCTCAATTTCCTCCTTGCCTCTAGCAGGTTATTCTTCTTATTTTCTCTAGCATTTTCTCTTTAATTCATCAATACGAATCCTCCACAAGAACTGTAAAAATGCTCTTTCTTTAACAAAATTGTCATCAGATAGAAATTTGTCACTTGCTTGTTGAGTCAATGGATCTAGCTCTTTGCTAGCAAATTCTTCTACTATCAGATCCAATTGAGCATGCTTGGGCTCCTTAGGTACCCCTTCCTATAGTTCCTCAGTTGTGACATAAATTTGTCCAGTATTCCCCATTTGTACTAATTGTTGAGCTATAGCTTGTTCATCCATGCATATTGGGGATTGGGAGGGAGAATAGAGTTGTTCATGTTGTTGTTGTTGTCCCTCTTCTACCTTTTTCCTCTTTGGAGATGGAAGACTTTGAGCACTAGGATCTAGTGGCCTCTTTCCCTTAGGATCACTGGTTTTTCCACTCACTGGTAAAATGGTGCTATATCCCCTTCATTTGTACACCACATATTCTCCTCGAGGGATATGTCTAATAGGGAAGGCTTTACCCAAAATTGCTTTAGCCTTCTCTATCTCTATTTGCAAGATGTTATCCATTTTCTGGCTCAAATCCTGCATGATCTCTTCAAACATTTCCATCAGTGATTCAATCTTCTTGGCCCAAGGCTAGAAATCCTTCAAAGGATCATATGTGTCATCAAAATAGTGAACAAAATCAAGGCTTTTCTTGTAATCCAACCGTTTTTATTTCTTTATTTCTTGGTTAATCAAGTCAAGTTAATTTCTAACTATGTCTTCTGGGAAGTTTAATTGATGATTCAATACTACACATTTTGTCTTTTCCCTAAACATGTCTTTAATGAAACCCTCAGGGTCAGCACACCTGGTTATTGATGTGGTCAAATTGTAAGGTTTCAGAAAATCCTAAAAATGTTTCTATCCTCCCTTGGTGATGATAAACTGGTGGGTAACAGTGATTACAAGAAAATTCATCCCTTTCCCTCTTCCAGTTAGGGCATCTTTTTGCAAACTTCCAATCTATCTTAGGACCTCTGCCAATCCTATCTTAAGGGGCACTCTATAAGGTAAAATGTTTGGAACTCCCCTGAAACCATAAACCCTAAATATAGTTGACACTAGATAAGGGATGACATCACCCCAGTTATGTACTATATAGAGCTTTGGGTCAAATTCCTTTGGTCTCAAGAATTTTGATAATGCTTCAGGAATTCTAGGGTCCTCTTTCAGCAACAATGTCCTGAGTCTGGCAGAAAAATATCTGTCAAAATTAATGTAGCTGGCCTCTTTATTGTCCTAGGTCATGTATGCATTCCACAATTGCATAGGAATGAATTCATTGTCCTTAAATCTTGTCAGTTTCATTTCCTTCTCAAAATAATCTGCCCCCTTAAACAGAAACACATGCATCAACAATGAATACCATGCAAAAGGTCTGGACACCTTTGTGTTCTGAACACCTATCAGCCCTTCATGAATTAGGTCTGCAATATATGGGGCAAAATAAAAAATTATTGCTATATGGGGATGCAAAATCTCAACCATCATTAGCATATAGTGGATCGAAATCTCAACTTTCTCATCATCTCCACATATTTGGCAAAGAGCCCTATAAACTGATTTGGCCTTCAAAGTAAAGTAGTCAAGTTTGAAAGGTTCTTTTGTGTTTGGCCCTACCAGAACTAAGTCCCCAACTATGCCAAAATATTGCTTGAGGGGCCATTCTCTAAAGTATTTCCTCTGGGCTTGGTAAACTTCCTTTAACTAAACAAAATCAATCTTATCCATGGAAGTGTTTGAATCATTTAGACTGAATACCTCCCTAATCTCTTGTGCAGTCACCTGAATCAGTACTTGCCCATTCTTGTCCCTGACTACTCTAGATATGCTATCATGATTCGTCACTATACATGTAAGCATGTCCATATCCATAAAAATACCAGGCACTACCAATTTTCCTAGGTCAAACTACCATACATTATTATGTGGGGAATTTGCATTTCTCTGAGCATAGAGCACCTTAAACAAGGCCAAACTAGTCATACCTATCTTAGCATCCCTAACAGACTGAGCAAATTCATATAACCCTTCAATAATTTTTAGGCGTGGATCCTTAGGGACTAATTCCTTCATCTTCAAGGAATCATTAGTGGACATTATTAATTGTTGCAACAAATCATCACAGACATTTCTATCCTTATAATTAATCTTCCTGGTGAATTCTCTTCTGGGTGGCATCATGAATTTTAGGTTTAACAGCCTAATATGAACAATAAAATCTTTGTCTCTCTGCACCTTACTAATTCCTTTTAATATTTCCTATGACCAGAAGTATTAATACCAGAAAATTACACGTTCAGTAGGAAGCTTGAAAATTTGGCCACGATCACTACAACTTCAATTCGCTATGCAACTGCTATCAATTATGCACAATGACTTCAGTGATTGATATGATGGACATCCCATCAATTTAAGTATTAAATTTTGACTGAGAAGAAAACACACATCCACCATTACTCCTCCGAGTTCAATGTTTGTTGTACAACTATTTAAAATTTGCTACTTTTGTATTTTAAATTAGAGCTGTCAATTTTTTTGAATTTTCCTTGTATTGGATGGTCCATAGCAAATACTCTGCAATGTTCATCTCTTGGGACACATGGCATCATGTCACTTTCCCTTGATAGTTAACTTGTAGTCATTTCTGATCTAAGGCTTTGCGCCATCCATTAGATCCTTTCCAACTTGTCTGATCTTTACTTAACTCTTCGTTAGATGCGGGCCCCATTAACTTAGACACGTGCCACAATGTCACTTTCCCTTGATGGTTAAAGATCAAACACTTTCTTCTTAAGGCTTAGCATCGACCATCAGATCTTTTCTATCTTTAGTGACTTTAATCATCTTTATAATCTATGGCCTCAATCTTACAAAGACACGTGGTAGCATGGCGTAATGCCTCATTGGTTAAAACAACCTCACCTTTGATCTCAGGCTTTGCACCATCCGTTACATCAGATCTAACTTTACTGGTCTTTACTTGTCCTTACATTGCTATGAGGTCCCACCAACTTGAACACATGTTAACACAACGCATTCCCTCAATGCGTAAAAACCTTTTATCTTGTGATTAAGGGTTAATTCTAGTTGTTGGATCTTATTGAAGATAGTGTTGATTTATTATAACTTTTAATCATCCATCGGACCCACTGAATTCCACGTGGCAGAATGGCGCAATCCCTTAATGCCTATTTTGCACACATCTTTACCATAAGCCTTTGCGCCATCTATTGGATCTAATCTGACATGCTCCCAATTTACTTCATCTGCTTTCTCACATCTGGGCCCACTGAAGACACACAACAACATGGCGTACTCCCTCGAAGAGTAATTCAATGACATCTTTGTTATGAGCCTTTGTGCTAACCGTTAGATTAGATCTAACTTATTCTCCATTTAACCTTTCCTCTTTGATGACACTCTGGCCCACCAAACTCCACGTGTCACAATGGCGCGTTCCCTCAATGATATCCTTCGCTCATCTTTGTGATAAAGGTAATGTGTCAACCGTTGGATGAAAAGCATCTTTTGACTATCCTTTGATTTGTGTCTTTGATGCATCTGGTCCCACCAAAGACATGTGGTGCGATAGCGCGTTGCCTTAAAATTTAAAATTTGATCATCTTCACATAGAAAGAATACAAGAGCCATTGGATCAAAATATATTAGCTCAAAAGATAGTGAACTCAATTAATCTCGCGGACTTTGGACTTAGGGAATAATATAGGACTGCATGGTTAGAACAATGACAACTTAACAAAAATGAACCCATTTGAGACATGACTTTAAGTGACAAAAAGTAACATAAAAATAGAAACCTTTTAGATGCTTAGGGTTTTAAAACCATAATTTGTACTCTGAGACATGAAACAAGGGTTTTTTCAATTGTTCTTCACAAGACACTTTGCAAAAACAGACCCAGGGACCAATTGTTTGAAATTTGTTTGAATAGACCTAACAAGTCCTACAAGATGTATGCCTTGAAATAATCTTATCAAATAAATAATGCTCAGAGTTCACTATTAAACCTTATTCTTAAGCTTTACCGAATAGTAGTCTAGTATTTATTGAAATACAGTAAATAACTTAGTGTTTACCGATCAATCATGTTTTAGTAATGTGTAAAGCAAAACATGAAAGCAATGACTCATAAACACATTTGACACATGTATTTTTAATGTGGAAACCCTGTTAAGGAAAAACCACTTGGGACCGGTAACCCAAAATTTTCACTCTTCTGAAGTTAGCTCGGTGAAGAACCAACCCTGTTAAAGGTTACAAACACATTGTTAAGTGCGGCCTTGTTAGAGGATTTAACACTAATAGTTAATCACTTGATATCTGGAATTTCACTATGCTATCTTCATGAATTAACCTTTTGATACTCCTTGGGATGTATCTCAATATATAAAGGATTTGTTTAGATCTTGCTCGGTTAAGAGACTTTTTTGATCCAATGGTTAAACTGAAACAGTATTTGATCTGTTCATAAATACAACTTAGAATAGTATATTTTCAAATATATTGTAAGCTCATAATACCTTTCTGATCAATGTTTCTTTTCAATACCTTTTCTCCTCTTCTTTCTGCTTTTTTATGATGTGCCTCTCTATTGCTTGGTATCCGTAGAAATATTAGCTTTATTTTTTAGCTTGTTTGATCAGGACTATATGAAGTCTTTCTTCATCAGTATTCTCTTTAGTATCCTCTTCTCTATTCACTCCCCTAATTCATAATGAATTAGATTGTCTCTCTTATAGACATGATTTAACCATTTCTAAGTCATTGACTTTCTTGTTCTTGGCATGATCCGCAATTATCGCCTTTCTTGCTTTAAAGCTTTACTTTAGTTTATCCCATAGATTTCTCTTAGACAACTAGAATAAAACAACTTTAAAACTCTATCTTATCTCTAGATTTTAACTTGTCAATGATAACAATGTAATCAACCAGTTAACTCCTTCTTTAGCTCCTGCTAGCTAAGTCATTTGTCATTTCTAAACTTCAGTTCTTTTCGGTGTTTAACTCCTTGTTTGCTCAGTCTTGACTTCAATTTTCCTCGGGCATCTCTATCCATGGGTTTTGTCTGTCCGTTGGGTAACACTGTGGTTCTTCTCGTCGGTAATCCTTTCTTGCATTTCTTGCTCAGGTATTACTGTGACTCTTCTCTTAGGGTTCTCTATCCATCGGGGTGCACTATCTGTCAGTGTTTGTTGTCACTTAGTGTATACTGAACTTTTATGCATTACTGATAGCATAATCTTTATCTCTCTGGTTCTTTGAAGTCTTTGACATTATGTATATAACCAATCATATTATATCAAGTTGAAATCAATGACAATATAATACATTAACTAATTTAATGTCTTGAATTAACTTTTTGCAGCTCGGTGATCATCAACTTAACATCTTCAAACATTTAATCAGTTATAGTTCATCAATCTCTCCCTTTGGCATTGATGGAAACATACTACATTACTATTAATACATTATTAAATATATCATTTATAGTTCATCAATCTACCAAACTTATTGTTCTATAACCAATACAAATGTCTGGCTCTCAGTAAGCTCATATAGCTTAGATTTGTTTCTTGCAGAGTACTTTCTTCAATCTTTATTCCCTTCACTGGATAGATGTAGCAACTTCTGATTCTATCTCTCCCTTTGATGTATAATCTTCTCTCTAATTTTTTCTCTCCCTTTGACTGTTCCTCTCCTTGATCATCTCTTTTTATTTTGACACCAATCTCTCCCTTTGGATGATTATGATGGAAATTTCATATGTAATCCCTCCCTTAAGTCATCTCTCCATCACAAGTTACATCACTTTACATCTCTCCCATCTGGATATTCTCTCCCATCTGGATATAATCTCTCCCATCTAGATATAATCTCTCCCATCTGGATATAATCTCTCCCTTTGACAATAATGCCAAAGTCATATCTCTTTATTTAATATATTCCTTGAGTTTCCTTTCCATTAGCAACATAGCTCTGGTGTTCGGTGTAGATAAGTACCTTTTTGTGTATAGATGTATCTTTGTAGTCCATCTCTTTTCTTGCATCAACCTGAATCATCTTCTAATTTTGTGTAGACTGATGCAATCTCCTAGTCAGCTTAGTGACCAATAGACAAGGGTCGGACCCTTAGTCTCTTTCTCAAGTACTCAAATGTATCTTTAGGCAATGGCTTGGTGAATATGTCTGCTAATTTTTCCTTGGATTGAACACATTCTCGTATCACCTCTTTTGCTTGCACTTGTTCTCTTAAGTGATGATACTTTATAGCACTATGCTTAGTCTTAGTATGCATGAATGGATTATTTGATATGTTTATTACACTGGTATTATCACAATGGATAATAATTGGTTCAGAAATTTTCATATTCATACCTTCCAATAATTGTTTTATCCATGCAATATTTGAGCAGTTTGCAGCAGCAGCCACATATTCTGCTTCGGCAGTAGATTGTAAGATGCATCCTTACTTCTTACTGATCCATGTGACAAGTATGTCACCCATGAAGAATGCTCCTCTAGTTGTGCTCTTCTTGTCATCTAAGTTTCCATCCCAATCAGCATCTATATAGACTTGAAGCTCAAATTTTCCTTCTCTTTTATACCATAAGCCATAGTCTTTGGTATTCTTTAGATATCTCAGAATTATCTTGACAATAGTCATGTGTGATTCTTTGGGATTAGCAAAGAATCTTGCAACTATTCCAACTGCATGTGATATATCTAGTCTGGTATGAACAACATACATTAGTTTGCCAATCATAAATCTATATAGGGTCTAATTTACCTCGTTTAACTTATCTTCCTTTGTCATCTTACATATGGTTGCCATAGGTGTTCCAACTGGCTTGGAATCTTCCATCTTGAATATCTTTAGCACTTCCTTGATGTATTTGGATTGTGTGATATATCTGCCTGCATCTTGTTGAAGAATCTGTAGACCAAGAAATATTTGATCTCCCCAAACATTGACATTTCAAACTCTTTGCTCATTTCATTAGCAAAATATTTACATAACATATCATTACCCCCCAAATATGATATCATCAACAAATATTTCAGCAATCAAAATTTTATCATCGGTATCTTCTTTTAAATATAGATTACTATTTTCACTTGTTCTTACAAATCCAATGCTTATGAGATAGGAGTGAATTCTTTCATAGCATGCTCTAGGTGCTTGTTTCAATCCATACAAGGCTTTGTGTACTCTACATGCCATGTTTCTCTTGTCATGATCAACAAACCCTTCTGGTTGTTCAATGTATACCTCTTCTTCTAGTATTCCATTTAGGAATGCAGATTTGACATCCATTTGGTATACCTTGAATCCTTTGAATGTAGCATAAGCAAGTAAAATTATTACTCCTTCTAGTCTAGCAACAGGTGCAAAGGTTTCTCCAAAGTCAATACCTTTTTCTTGTGCATACCCCTTGCATACTAACATTGCTTTGTTCCTTGTGACTTCTCCATTCTCATTTAGCTTGTTTCTAAATATCCATTTGGTATCGATGACATTTTTGTCATCTGGTCTTGGTACTAATATCCATGTCTTATTCTTCTCAATCTTTTCTATCTCTTCATTCATAGCACTTACCCATTCTTCATTTTCAAGCGCAGTATTAACAGATTTAGGCTCAAAATCACAAATTAAACATCTTGTGTTCAGTGACTTACTTCTTGTTCTCATTCCATCCTTCTTGTCTCCTATGATATGGTTTTGTGGATGGTGTCTTCTGACATACTTGGCAAGTATCAGTTCAGCTCTTTGTTCATCATTCTGATCTCTATCGCTCGGTACATCATCTTGAGCAATTTCCTGATTTTTGGTATTTGCATCCTGATGCTCGAGTGCATTGTTTTGTTTCTCAGGAGTGATACAATGTTGCTCGAGTAGAGTGTCATGTTCATCATTATAGACAAACCTTTTGTAGTCTTTTGGTTCTTTTCTTCTTTCCTCATCATTTTTCTCTGCATATTCATCTATTCTGACATTTACATTTTCAATTATCTTGTTAGAGGACTTGTTAAGACATTTATAAGCCTCGCTTTTGGTCGAATACCCTAGAAAGATTCCTTCTTCACTTTTGGAGTCAAGATTTCCATTTCTATCATCTTTTAAAATATAACATTGACTTCCAAAAATTTTGAAGTAACTTACATTGGGTATGTATCCATACCATAGCTCATAGGGTGTCTTTTTGGTGTCTTTCTTCAATTGAACTTTGTTCAATGTGTAGACAACAGTACTGACTACTTCCCTCCAGAAAGTTTTTGTGATACATTTTTCTATCATTAGTGTTCTTGCACAATCAATAATGGATTTGTTCCTTCTTTCAGAAAATCCATTCTACTGTGGTGTTCTCAGTGCATAAACTTGTCTTTTAATTCCATGCTCATTACAAAAGTTAGTGAATTCATCTAAAATAAATTCCCATTCTCTATCTGTTCTTAAGCATTTCAATTCCTTACCACTTTTTTTTTCTACAATAGCTTTATACCATTTAAACATCTTGAATGCTTCTGATTTTTCATTTAAGAACATAACTGTCATCATTCTAGAAAAATCATCTACAAAAAGAATAAAATGTCTATCACCATGGTAACTCTTTGTTTTCATGGGTCCACATAGATAATTATGTAATAATTCTATAATAGAATTAGATGTATGTGTTTTTCTCTTGAAACTACACATTGTCATTTTACCTTTTTGACAATTCTTGCACATGATATGGTCAAGCTTTGACATGCTCGGTAAGCCTCTTACTTTCCTTTTATTGCTTATCTTAATCATGTTTTCAAAATTCACATGACATAATCTCTTATGCCACAACCATATGTCTTCATTTCTATCCCTTAAAAAGTTGGTGTTAATATCATCAAGATAGAATAGGTTACCTTTTGTCTCTTCACCAGTTTCGATCAACCTTCCTGATTCATTGAAGAACTTTTCCTTCTTATTCTCAAATGCTACTCGGTGACCTGTGTTATTCAGTTGTGAAACACTCAATAGATTATAATTAATTCCTTTTACCTAGTATGTATTATCACATCTGATTAGATTATTTAGCATTATTATTCCTTTACCTTCAACTGAACAAGGTGAGCCATTACCCATTCTTACTGATCCACCATTATAATACTCAAAAGTTTCAAAATTTTCTTTATCATTGGTCATGTGGTGAGTGTAGCCACTATCTATAATTTAGACATCATTCTTACTAACCTTATATATGAGTGCAGTCTCAACATACCTTTCTTCTTTGTCTGAATCATCCTTCATGGCTACAAATACCATCTCAATGTCTTCATCAGATTCGATGTCAGTATATCTAGCTTTGTTCTCAGACAGGTAACAAGCTTTCTTCCCTTTGTCCTTGTAGTCTCAGGTATCTCTTCTATCAGATTGTTGGGTTCTTTAGTAATCTTTTTCATCACCTCTATCAAAATTCTTTTCATATGATCTGTCACTGCTTTTGTCTTCTTTTCTTTTGTTAGGAAATCTAGCAACAAAGTGTCCAATCTCTTTACAATTAAAACATACAAGTGGTAATTTAACCTTTGCCTCTCTTCAATATTCTAGCCATTATTGCTTTAATATCATCAAGTCCTTGGTCATCACTATCACTTTCACTATCATTCCTCATAGTGTGTTTATGACTTGACTTACTTATTTTCAAAGAAGATTTGAATGCAGACTCTATAGATGGTAAGAAACTGTTATCAAAGTTATTCATCTCAAATTAAATCAGTCTACCAATCAAAATATCTAGAGTAACATTATTTTTTTCTACTGCTCTCATTCTTGTATAGCAGATACTCTAATAGCATATACAGGCAGCAAGGTTCTTAGAATTTTACTTACCACTGTCTCTTCTTCAAGTACACCTCTAACTCCTCAGATAGCATTGACTACCTCTTTGATTTTGCAACTATACTAAGTGATATTTTCTCCTTATTTCATCCTTAGGTCATCAAACCTACCTCTTACGCTTTCTTCCTTAGCTCTTAGTACATTAGCATCTCCTCCATGTACTATCTTCAATTTTTCCCACATTTGCTTTGCAGAGGTGTAGGTTTTGACATCTTCAAATTCAGCATTGGAGAGTGGGGAAGAAAGCTCTATCATCATGCAATTGTGCTCATGATTTTCTCTCAATTGATCAAGTGTGTGAGGTCTTATCCTGCTTTTTCATGATTCAAAGTTGTCCTTGTTCAACTTGGGCACATCTTGTTTTCTCATATTGTGATGGTTTGCTTGAGTCTTTAAACTCCCTTTCTAAGCACACAAGCTCTGATACCAATTTTTATAATAACTGAGAGGGGGGTGAATTAGTGACCTCAAAAGTATTCTAATAAATCAACCCAAAAACTTAGTACCATAATTATAAGCCTCTAGTTATCTTTAGTCCTACAAGATGTATGCCTTCAAATAACTACTGCTCGGAGTTCATTGTTAAACCTTATTTTTAAGCTTTACCGAATAGCAGTCTAGTATTTACTGAAATATAGTAAATAACTTAGTGTTTACCGATCAATCTTGTTTTAGTAATGTGTAAAGCAAAACATGAAAGAAATGACCATAAACACATTTGACACATTGATTTTTAACGTGGAAATCCTGTTAAGGGAAAAAACACTTGGGATCGATAACCCAAAATTTTCACTCTTCTAAAGTTAGCTCGGTGAAGAGCCAACCCTGTTAAAGGTTACAAACACACTGTTAGGTGTGACCTTGTCAGAGGAATTAACACTAATAGCTAATCACTTGATATCTAGAATTTCACTATGTTATCTTCATGAATTAACCTTTTGATACTCCTTGGGATGTATCTCAATATATAAAGGATTTGTTTAGATCCTGCACGGTTAAGAGACTTTTCTGATCCAATGATTAAACTGAAATAGTATTTGATTTGTTCATAAATACAAATTAGACTTGTATATTTTCATATCTATCATATGCTCATAATACCTTTCTGATCAATGTTTCTTTTTAATACCTTTGCTCCACTTCTTTCTGCTTAGTGATGTTGTGCTTCTCTATTGCTCAGTGTCTGCAGAAATAATAGCTATGTTCTTCAGCTTGTTTGATCAGGACTATATGGAGTCTTTCTTCACCAGTATTCTCTTTAGCATCCTCTTCTCTATTCACTCCCCTAATTCATAATGAATTAGCTTGTCTCTCTTATAGACATGATTTCACCATTTCTAAGTCCTTGACTTTCTTTTTCTTGGTGTGATCCGTAATTCTCGCCTTTCTTGCTTTAAAGCTTTACTTCAATTTTATCCCATAGATTTCTCTTAGACAACTGGAGTAAAACAACTTTAAAATTTTAGCTTATCTCTGGCTTTTAACTTTTTGATGAAAACAAAGTAATCAACCAGTTAACTCCTTCTTTAGCTCCTGCCAGTTAAGTCTTTTGTCATTTCTGAACTTTAGTTCTTTTCGGTGTTTAACTCCTTGTTCACTCGATCTTGACTTTAGTTGTCGTTGGGCATCTCTATCCATCAAGTTTGTTTGTCCATCAGGTAACACTGTGGTTCTACTTGTCAGTAATGCTTGCTTGGGTTTCTTTCTTGGGTATCACTGTGACTCTTCTCTCGGGGTTCTCTATCCATCAAGGTGCATTGTCCGTCGGTGTTTGTTGTCACTTAGTGTATGCTAAACTTTTATGCATTACTGATAGCATAACCTTTATCTCTTTGGTTCTTTGAAGTCTTTGACATTATGTATACAACCAATCAGATTATATCAAGTTGACATCAATGAAAATACAATACATTAACTAATTTAATGTCTTGCATTAACTTTTTGCAGCTCGGTGATCACCAACTTAACATCTTCAAACATTCAATCAGTTATAATTCATCAAGCCAGTCTTCAAATTAGGTATGGTGAACTACTAAGCTCCATTCAGGAAATCCTTAATACCATCCATCCCAGGAATTCAAAATCTTTACTTAATGGTAATCTAATTTATATCTTTCAAATTCGTACGGATTCTCCATTCTCCATTCTTCTTTGGCGATACAATTTTAGGTACCATGCAAGGACTCAATCTCTACCTAATAAAAGCTTTCTCCATAAATTTTTAACTTTTCTTTTGAAATCTTCATTTTCTTAAAGAGACATTCTATGGGTTTCCTTGCTTGGAAAATTTACTTATGGAATCAAATTAATTTAATGGCTTATATTCCTCCCTCGTGGGAGTCCTTTTCATACATTATTTGATACAATATCATTTACCCCTTATAGAAAATTTGTAATCTCCATGTTTAGAACAAGATTATTTTAGAAAATAGAACTTAGAATTAGTATTTGGTGAAATGATGCCAAGACTCTTTGTAATAGTGTTTATAATGACCCGTTTATATTTATATATTTCTACATTAGAGGAAAATTTGAAATGTGAAAGAAAAAGAGCGAGAATAGCCAAATTTCCATAGTCTTAGTGTAGGATGCGAAGCACAAGATTACTATCAAATATCACTAGCATGTGCATGTGTGATTTCACATATGCACAAAGCCAAAAATACTCTTTATTTGATTTCCAACATTATATAATATCATTGATCCCTTAGGAACTCACAAACACTTTTTTATAAAGAATACAACTTCATTGATAAAATAACCTATGACACCTGTAGAACCATAATTAAGTTGGATGTGATATCTGTATGTGTATAATTCCTATGGGTGTCTTTCTTGGCCTCTCATCAAACATAACACAATAATATGCTCCCAGGCCCACACAAATAGTAGATTCACACCTGTTTTGAGGTTCTTGTACCCTTGATAGACACATATGTGAATATCATGGTACAATTTCCCCAGCATAGCATACCCCCAACAGTATGTGGTCGCACTAGAAATGGTATGGTAGAGGAAATTCACCCATCTTATGGAAATCTATGTTCTGACATATCGGACATCATGCACCCTCTAATCATCCCTGCTATATATAGTGCCAACGATGATATATCCATCTACAATATTGGTTGTTATCTCATCTTAGTCCCACTCGTCAGTAGCCACCACACTTGAACTCCAAAAACCTACTATATGTACTAATCTAAGTCCTTTAGTTGATAAGATGAAATAAAACAATGAATGGGTATTTGTAGTATTCTCTAGACATCAAGTAATGTAATAGAAGCCTCCTTGATAGGTAGATGGAAGGATGATGTCTCACTATGCCACCACTCTAGTAGTATTGTGATCATGTCATTGTGCGCACACAGCCAAGACCACTCATGCACATACTCTAACCTAACTTCAGATATCAGCTCCTAATCCACATCCTCTAGTCATGTTCATAGATCCATGGTCATCGAGTAGTGCTCTTGTGACCTGAACAGAGGAATCACCTCTTGAATATACAACTTTGTGTTAGCTCAACCTTCCTCATTCATTTAACCTAGTCTACCTTTTGCCCATACCCATCTAGGGAATTATGTACCCATCATAAGCCCCTAGTGTATCCACACATTTTCTTTCCCTTTTCCTACCCTTAGCCTTATTTATTTCCTCTCCTAGGTGGAAATGTCGATCCTAGGTGCATGTACTGATGCATGAAGGCACTAATCGGTACATGCGTCGATCCAACTTTAACCATATTCCCCCCTCCTCAACCTGTGTGAAGACATTGATCCCTTGATAAGTGCATCTTCATGCATTTATCCTCTCTCATGTCTGTGATGTTGATCTGAGGATTGACATTTGTGAAGACATTGATCCCCTGATCAACATCTGTACCCCACAAAAAAATTCCCCCTAATAAATGCTACATTAAATGCATTAAATACACAAAAACAGAAATCACAAAGCATAGTTTAGACATCTACTACATCACCATACTTTGGAGGTTATTGTTACACTCATGCATACTTCCTAAGATGATCCTTTTGCCTCACTTCTATCGTCCTTTCTATCCTAGAGGTCTTATTTTATGTGAGTGTGACAATGATCCCTTATAGGCCCCCATATCTTACTTGTAGCCCTCTCATTAGCCCCTCTTTCCACCCCTGGGTCCCATTTTTCTATCATTTCATCCTTGTTACTCTATTGGCCATGTAAACTAATTTTCCTTCACCTCCTTGTTTTATTTTCCTCTTTTCCTCCCTTTTTTGAAAAATTTCATTGAAATTTATTTTTTACATTAATTTCTCGAGGGGGCATATCTTTCCATTGTCATTGCTTTTCTATAGCCACTTTGACCTCCATTTCCGTTCTGGATTATAATTTTCTCTTCTTTGATGCGATGTCATTTTTAGGCACTGCATCAAAGAGGGGCAAAATGTAGATGTCCAAAATGGTCCTTTATGAATTTATTAAATTCATACTAACATAACATTGTAATTAATTAATTACCCAAGCTAGATAATATAATTAATTTTAATTGATTAATTATATTACTTTCCTCGTTTATCCTTATAATATAAATAATTTTAATTAATTATATTATTCTCCCCTTTAGCCTAATAATGTAATTAATTTTAATTAACTAATTACATTATTCCCTCATAGCCTATATTTAAATAATCTTATTATTTAAATAACCCCTTGTGCCTAATCCATGATTTAATTAATCTCAAATTGATTAAATATAATGCTAACCTAAATCCCCTAGCCTAAAAACCCATCATGTCACCTCTAAACCTACCCATTAATTAATTTTGGATTAATTAAGCTAATATGTTGATTTCTACAACAATTAACATTTCCTCCAATTTTTAATCATCTCACACATGTCTGAGTACATCCTCCAAATTTAAATTTTTTGAAATTACCTACCTTCCATAAATACCCATTTTTTCTCTTACACACTTGTCCCTTTAGCCACCTTGAGCCATTCAACTCTTACACGTGTCTCCTACTTGGCAATTTTTTCGAATCCACCCAAGGTTTCTCACACATGTTTGGCCAACTCATCTCTTTTTCACGGTCAACTACCCTTTCCTACATGGCTTCCACATTGCCTGAACCTCATCAATCCTAATGACATTTCAAATTTAAATCTCAGTCATCCATTTCCCTCCAAATCCTATAAATAGGAGCCTCTCCTTATGCATTTTATCATTTAGTCACTTGCATTATTATCATGCCAAATTCCTTTTAAAGTGCTCATTGCTTAGTGTCATCATAGTTATCATTTATCTTTTTATCTTATTGCATATTATAACATTTAGCATAGATTTCATATTAGAATCCATTAGTTTTTTGCATTAGATCTTCACATAGATTTTGCATACTTTATTAGAATTACTTCATCACTCATTAGGATCATTTTGAGTATAATCTAGTTGTGTTTGAAGAGAAAATACCCACATAAAAAAATCAAATTAGAAAATCAATGGAGTAGGGTGCCTCTATTTCACTTAATCAAAGGTATTATTAGGATTAGTTAGTTTTATGCATGGTTTTGTATTTTTTTCACTAACTAACCAAAACTTTTGACCATATATAGCAATTAGCCTCTCTTTTTTCTCTTGGGTACTGAGTCGTCCAACAATGAGTTGTGTAGTGAGCATTGTAATATTCTATGACTAGTTATACAATATTAAGAGTTAACACTCTCTATGGTTTTTACCATTTGGTTTTTTCATGATAAAAAATTGGTGTTATCTTGTGCTCATGTTCCTTATGTTATAGTTGTTTGTTTAGCTTCTAAGTCAGTTAATGGAAAGACTAATTATTTGTGGTTTAAATTTAAGATTTCAGTAATATTGATTAACCCACTCCCTCTTAGTATTATGACTATTCAACAAATAATTTGTGTTTTCTTGTCGAGGTGCACGTACCTATTTTACCTCAAGAGGATTTTTTATGGTAACCAACCTTTAATTTGAGATAAAATCAAATGAATAGAAAAATGATATCTTACCAACCATGAACGAAGTTGGCATAGGTTGAAAAAAATGATGTGTAGTTCAACCTAGAACTTCATATTTACAATCAAATCAGGTCGAGGTGTACATACTTATTTTATCTCAAGTGGAAGCTTGTGATATCCAACCTTTAGTTTTAGATGATATCAAATGAGTATAAAAATTACATCTTACCAACCATCAACTAAGTTTGTGTAGGCTAGAGAATATAATGTGTAATTCAATCTAGGACTTATATTTACTATCAAATCCTTTTGAGGTGCACATACCTCTTTTACGTAAAGAGGAAGGTTGTGATATCCAATTGTTAATTTGATAACATCAAATGAGAAAAAATGTACATCTTAGCAACCATAAACTCAATTTGCGTAGGTTAGAAAACATGATGTGTAGTTCAACTTGGAAACTTCATATTTACAATGAAATCCTATTGAGGTCCACATACGACTTTACATAAATTGGAAGATTGTGATAACAAGCGCCTTTAATTTGAGATAATATCAAATGTGTATAAAAAGTGACATCATCAATTTTAGATAACATAAAATAAAATAAAAAATCATAAACAAAATTAAAATAATCCTTTCTTCTTTATATATCATTGAATTCATGGTCATTCAATTAGGGCTAGGGTTGTATATGTAAAGTTGCAAGTTGAATTACAATTTTTTTTTCAAACTACATAATATGAGTTCATGATTGGTAAAATGTGTTTTCCAACATTTAGAATATTAAATTTTCTAACATTTACTAAAAAGTGAACTATATATAAAAGAGCAGGAAAAAGTTACAATATATAAATTTATTATGGTATAGGTTTTAGGGAATATAAATTGCTTAGGGTATAGTTTTTGGATATATAGTGTAGGATATAGGGTTTAAGGATGACCATATTGATATAGGGTTTAGGGAACAATACTAATAGTACAAATTTTTGGGTACATATGGTTGAGGGTAAATCTCTCTCTCTCTCTCTCTCTAGTTTGTCACCTCAACCTCCCACCATTTATCTCCCCTCTCTAGGTTTCTCCATCCCTTCCTCTGCACCTATCTACCTCTACATCCATGTCTCATTATTCACCTCTCTCTAACATCTTTTATCCAAATCTCCTTCTCTTTCCATATAGGTCTCTTACCTCTCCTTCCCCTCTCTTGCCATGTAGGTCTCTCTCTCTCTCTCTCTCTCTCTCTCTCTCTCTCTCTCTCTCTCTCTCTCTCTCTCTCTCTCTCTCTCTCTCTCTCTCTCTCTCTCTCTCTCTCTCTCTCTCTCTCTCTCTCTCTCTCTCACTTCCTTTCTAGAATCTAGTATCTTGAAGCATATTGTTTTGAAACACATCATGTTTTGACACTTGTTTAAAAATATGTGTTTCAAAACACATCTTGTTTTGAAAAATAGTGTATTTTGAAACCAAGACAAAAATTAGAAAGAAAGGGATAATTTAAATTTAATTAAAATAATAAAAGTATTCATTTAATTATAGTAGAAAATGAGGTTGAAATTAGATAATTAAATAAATAAATATTTATTCAATTGTGGGACATAAAAGACTAATGAATAATATATATATATATATATATATATATATATATATATATTTATTTATTTATTTATTTATTTATTTAATAGAGGAAAGAGCTATGGAATTAATTAAATAAATAATAAATATTTATTTAGTTAATAGAAGAATTATGGTAAAGTAATTAAGTAAATAATATATTTATTTAATTGAGGACAATTTCATATATCTACAATGATATCCAAGCTTTAATTTGAGATAAAATAAACTGATCAAAAAAGGTATTTGTTACTAACCATGAACTAAGATTGTGTAGGTTGAAAAATACGATCTATAGTTCAAGCTAGAGGCATGTTATCACAAATACATATATGAATTTGACAACCTTACTATTTAGATAATAGAGGAATATGCACAACAACAAAAGTATGTTCCTCATTTTATCTTTTCCAAGGTTTTTATAATATTGTGCACCAAAAGAAAAGTGTGCCCCTCGTTTTATTGTAAATATGGAGTTGGAGGTTAAATTACATGGTGTATCTTGTAACATGTTGAAACTTAGTTCATGGTTGATATTATTTATTTTTTTACGCATTTGATGGTATCTCAATGAATGGTTGGATATCACAATTTTTATCTTCATGTAACAGAAGCATGTACACCCTCACTTCTTTCTTCATGATGGTGGAATAGAGTACTACATGTCTTCTATATCTTCATGTGGTAATTTAACTCACTTTCATAAAATAATTTTATTTATAAAGGGAAATAGTAATTATTTGTATTCACTTTTAAAACTTTCATCAATCATTGAAAATTGTTTTCTACTACTTGTCATATGATTAGAACCACTTGAATCTCAAAATTATTCATTCCAACTCCAATGCATGAAACATAGTTAGATAGTGGATCTTCATTTTTCCCTTAATTCTTTGTGTATTCATGTGAATAGCTAACTTTTTTTTAAATAAATTTCTAAATCTCCATTCTCTTTATACAAAAAGATTCCTTCTCATAGTAATATTACACTACCTACCACATTTCATTAAATCAGTCTTTTTTTTTTAAAACCATGACTTCTAATTTTTGCTCTTGAAGTTCTACTACTTATTTGGTGATTAAATATAATCATACCAATTTCTCTCTTGCCCAACTAATAAAGAATTGAGATTAAGTAAATCAAGGACCACTAAGTGTCACTAAGGCTATTGCAATTTCAAAATATTCATTTTAATATTGTTCTTTTATTCTATCTTATAGATCATATTTATAAATAAATTATACACACACACACACACGTGTGTTTGTGTGTGTGTGCGCGCGCTTATTTATTTATTTATACATATATACATACACGCTTCAATGGTTTTCAAGGTACTCATGGAAAATTAAAATGCACACTTTGATGGTTTTACAGGACCTACTCTAACCATGCTATATTTTTAATGACGTTCTTATTGTGGGTGATTTGTTTTTTTTGTGGCCTCTTAACCCATGTTATGATGAAAATTTGGGTGTGTGCAGTTATGCATTTTAGTTTCCCTAGCTTGGTGTGAAGGGAGTTATAAGCATAAATAATTTCATGATGGAAGATCAATAATTGGTGAGATCCATTCATTCTTAATTGTCCTCTGCATGGGGAGATCAGATTCCATCTGGGGAAATACTTTGCATTGTGTTTTTTATCAAAGTCAGAAACCAATGATCAGTGGAGTCTAAGTAAGCTTATGTTTATAACAATTTGCAGACATTGAATATGGATTTGTGTGGAGAATAAAAAATGGGGGAGATTTTTGGGGTGTTGAAAGTGCAAGTTGTGAAAGGAAGGAGCCTCGATATGTGAGATATCCAAAACAATGATCCCTATGTTCTCAAACTGGGAAACCAAGTTTTACCCCTTTAAGCTTCTGTATTTTCTTAAAATTTTGTTTCTATTTATTTATGTTTCTCATTGAGCTCATTTTTGTTGTCATTGTTGTTCTACAAGTGCCAAGATGAAAGTTATCAGTAAAATTTATGGTAACACATCCACATGCGATAACACATAATTGTACCTTGAAGGATGTGAAGAAGCAGAATGAGGGCCTTAGAATAAGATGGAACATATGTCAATCTCTTCAAATTAGATATACAAGGGAGCTCTGTGAAAGTTCTAAAACAATCAGGTAATTTTGAATTTGATTTATCATTTTTATTTTTCTCTTTTGTTTGTATATACTCATCTCATTTATAAATTTACCTGTTGAGTTAGTGTTATTAAATTTTTGCAATTTACGTTAATATTTTTTAATTATTTTTTAATTTGATTGTGTTTGAGATGTTTATCATTAATATTTTCAATCGTATTTTTCATATTTTTGTTTAGCTTATGGACTACATTTCATTCTATGATGAATTACAAAATGTTCAAAAGATTGATGATAAAAATCTCATACACAATAAAATTTAAAAATAAATAAAGAATATATGTCCAATTGCTTACAAGATTAATTAAATTGCTTAAAGATTAATAAAATAATAATAATTGTTAATCAAGAAAATTGATTTTAATGAAAAGAAATAAAACTTTCAAAATCAAAACCCTCATTGGTAGATGTTGGATTGTATATGGGTTTTGATTAGTGGAAGTAAAAAGGAGTGTAGCTTCTACTTTCACATCTCTTGACTTTAGATTTTAATTGATCTTTAGGTGTGTGGTGTCACTTGTTCTTTTGCACTGGGAAATTGCGATATGAAAGTCAATCCTAGACCTCTTTGGTGCAACGATTTCAACATATTGATTAAATTATTTAAGTTTTAGTTATAAATATATATATGAAAGATGAAAGAGAGATGTTCTTAAGTTATTTGGAGTGATTTTGTGTGTTTTTGAGAGAATTGAATATCTAAATCATTAATGTATAAAAAAGTACTCATCTTTATAGTTTGTTTCAGTTCTATTGAAAAAAAAGTACTAATTTATACATTTGAAAAAGAGTTTATTATTTACATATATGTAATTTTTAAAGTAGCTTGGTGTGTTATTGAAATAAAAGATTCACCAATCTTATGGATTTTTAGTTTGTGAAATATCAATGTGTGTAAATTATTATTGTTTCTTTAATTATTTATTATTATTATATTTATTTAATTTTACTTAATATATTTAAATTTTTTATGGAAAAGGATTTATTTTAAAACTCATTATATATTAAAGATTGATTGTTTAAATTTATTTTGGTGAAGATGGTTATCTAAGGTAAGATGAATTATTTTAAACAACGGATGAATGATGAGATTTTTGAGTCTATACTAACTACTTTCAACAAAATCATATAATTTTGAAGGTTTACCTTTGTAATAGGTATGTCTCTTTCTTGGAGGTTCAGTTTTAGACTTAACATTTTTCTAATTGCAAGTAATTTTAGTTATTTATAATTATTCTATTATTATTTTTTAGGCAGTTATATTTTCCATTATTTATATTTAGAATAGGAATATAAATTATTTTAGAGAATGCCTTTATTGAGTTATACTCATATGTAATCTATGTTCATCTATAATGTCTCCCATTTGTATGTTTGATTTTTTTATCAATGAAAATCCTCTATTGTTTAGGAATACTCTTTTTGGATAATAACATCATTGATAACTTCCTCATCATCATAGTTTTAGGTCTTCCTAATCTATATAGGGCATAAAAAAATTTCTTATAATTATTAAACATTGTTTCTTATCCCTAATTTGAGCCACATCTTTGGTATACATTATTACTAGTACATATATTCATATTATTCACATATTAACTTCTTATACTTGTAATTTGGATGCCTAAACACTAGCCTAAAGCTCCCTTTTATAGCATTCTTGTGCCTCTTGGAAATCTCAATCTCTCTCTCAGTGAGAAACACATGAAAATCAATAAATAAAAAAGATAGCCAATATATGACTCTTCAACTTCCCCAAGAGGGTGCTTACAGAGGAATTTTTTTAATTTTTCAAAGTGGAAACCTGAATAGGTTTCTTTTCCCTTTTTTTATGTAACCACTCAATGCCTATTTATTTCCATTACTAGCACTAGACGAGGAAGCCATCAACTAAACTACCTTAAAAAACCAAGCACTAATGTCAAAAGACCAATTTATAGTGATCAAATTACATATATAAAAATATATATCACACACAACACACATTTATTACTCATAATTACCACTCTGATTTAATGGAGTGATTGACTAGAGCATCTTAATTATAAAGAAATTGGCATGTTAAAATTTGTGTTTAGGCTAGTCACTCATGTGTGTTGCCTATACTTGAGGATTGTGTCATCATACCATCAATAATCCACTTATCAAGACACACTTTATTGTTGTGATCCAAATTTGAAAGATGTGGTGTATTGAAATAGCATTAAGTAGCATGTCAAGGAGGGATATATTGAAAAGACTTGGTAAAACAAGAACACAAAATTGAGTTGGCACTTGAAATAGGGTAAATGATAAGGTTGGAATAAGTGAGGCTTATAAATATGCTATGGGAAATGAACACCAAAATAGGGTGGACTTGTAACAAAATTATAAGGTATATAATTTAGGAGCTTATATTCCTACACTTTGATTTATTTGTACCATTAGGTGATAAAGCTACACCTAAAGTAAGAAATAAAAAATATTGAAAGATAATAACAATTTTTAGATACATAAAAAATGATTTGGTGTATCCAACCTATCATTTGAGCATCATTCTGGTATTTCATTTGTGAGCAGACTTAAAAACAAAAAAATGTTGAGAAAATCTACGCATCAAGGAGATTGACACCTAGTTTTCAAATGTATTTGTGAAGTCTTGATTTCAATAAAATAATATTGTGCACCTATGATAAATAATTATTTGACAACTAATTAAGCTAACATATTGGTTTTTTATTAAAATATTATTGGTTTGAAAACATATTATAATTTCTAAGGTTCATTTCGTATAGTACTCTAAATATGTCATATTTTATGACATTTCATGGTATAAAAAATGGGTTAGTTATACATATCAATAATATTGTAACATATGTCATATGTTTCCTTTTCTTGTATTTTTTTATTATAGTTAAATGAAACATTACCAAATTGAAATTCATATCATTAAGTACCATCATGGTGTTGATAAAAATTATTCAATTGTGTATTGTCATTGATGTTTACACAAGTATAGTGATGTTTACACAAATGTCTAATCCTATCCGAGCATAGTCAGTATTTGTCAAGCTCTCTCGGGCATTGAATATTACCAAAGTAATTTTTAGTTCTAACCGAGTTCACTCGGGCATTACAATATTGGTCGGGCATTGAAGGATTTCGGTGTTGACCGAGTTAAACAGTTAGTGTCAGCCGAATAACAACAGTTTATATCTTATGGATAATTTATTGTATGAAACTGACAAACATGAGTTTTATTGTTTACTTGAAAGGATATTAAGGCCGACTTGACAAGGCTTACCATATATATATAAGGTCAAGTTTGGATCAAAGTGTGAGATTGTGTGTGGAAGTGTGTGTGGAGATATATGTTTTGTGATATGAAGAGTGAAGGCGAAATCAGATGGGATTCTATTTAAATACAAAACATATAGGACTGCAATAGAATATCTGATCAGTGATGATCAAGTAATCAAAGCCAGAGTAGAGATCTAAATCAGCAAAGATAGATTCTTATCAAAATGGGTCAATCCATTGTTACTCTCTAACAATTGTAGCAGTGATCAAAATCTATTAACAGAGTAGACTTAACAGTCTTTTGTCAATCCTCTCACAAGGTGACATTTCTACATTGAAGTGTTTGAAGATCTCTAACAAGACCACTCCTTACAGGGTGATTAAATCCTCTAACAGGGTCACACCTAACAGTGTGTTATTGTAACCTTTAATAGGGTTGGCTCCTAACAAGGCTCACATTAGAAGAGTGAAAAACAGTGACTAGTTGCTATTGGTGGTTTTTCCCATATTGGGTTTCCACGTTAAATCTTTGTGTTATCTATGTACATTTCAATTGCTTTATGGTTTATCTTTCTAAAATAAATTACTAATGGATAATCACAGTTAATATCTTAATATTTTCTATGTTAACTGAGTGACAGTGAAATATTTGTGTTAATCGAGCAATAGTGATAAATTTGTTTAACACATCTAAGGGACTTGGATTTGTTTTTGTGGTAACTGTTTCACCCCTCCCCTCTTAGTTACTCAACTCATTTCCAACAATTAGTATCAAATAATTTGGTCCTTACATGGAAGGTTTAAAGGCCTAAGCTAAAGATTAGAGATGTCTTACAGAAGGGATATCCCTAAGCTCAACAAGGATAACTTCGCTACATGGCAATATTTGATGAAACTACATCTATCTACTATTGGGGATACTGCTTTGCAATTCTTGGATCACAAGTATGTGGAACCACTGAGACCTATGTCTGTGGATTAGATGGTGGAAATGAAGCATCATAACATAATGATGATTGATATAGCCTCTGCACTCAGCTATTCCAAATTTGATGAAGTCAAGGACTATCTTATTGCCTTTGATATCTGGAACAAAATGCATGATATTTATAGAGGAGATGCAAATGTAAAGAGAGCCAAAGTAGAAAGTCTCAGAGGTCAGTTTGATATGATGAAAATGAAAGAAGGAGAAAACATTACAAAGTACAGTGAAAGAATCAAGAAAAGTGTTAGTGCAATCAGAGCTTTTGGTGGGACAATTGAAGACAAAACAATAGTCAGCAATGTATTGAGAACTTTACTTCCTATCTATGCAATTAGAGTTTCAACTATTCAAGAGATGAGATGCAGTAATGGCATAACTCTAGATGGATTGATTGGAAGATTATCAACTTTTGAGTTGGTTAAATTTCATAATTATTCTCCTAATCCTAGCAATCTTGAGTCAGCATTCAAAGATAAATTAAACCTTGGAAAGATGAAAGGAAAATAGATTGATAGTGATAGTGATGATGATTCTAATGATGAAGATCTGGAAATCATTGAAGCATTACTTGCAAGGAGAGATGCAAAAGGAAAAGGACAGTACAAAGGAAGAATACCATTTATTTTATTTTCATGTGATGAGGTTGGTCACATTGTTGATAAGTGTCCGAACAAGGAAGACAAAGGTGAGAGAAAGTTCAACAAGTACAAAGTCAAGAAAGATTTCAAAAGCTAAAAAAGCTACAAGGACAAAGGTAAGAAATCTTTTTATATTGCTAAAGATTCTAATAGTGATGAAGATGAAGACGAAATGGTTTACATTGCTATTAGGGATGAGTCAGATAGTGAAGATAATGAAAAGACTGCACTATACTCTCATATTAGTAAGAATGACACTTGGATAATTGATAGTGGTTGTTCTCACCAAATGTCTGGTGATAGAACCAAATTTGAACTTCTTGAGCACTATGATGGTGGGAGTGTTAGTTTTGGGAATGATGAACCCTGATATGTGAAAGGTAAAGGTTGTATTTCTCTTACTAAAGGAATAAAGTGTGATAATATTTATTGGGTTGAAGGAATAAGGCATAATCTACTAAGTGTAGCACATCAGAATAACATTGGTTTCAAGGTAGAATTAATGAATGTTAAGGCCAAGCTCTTGGATGGTGGAGGAAACGTAGTTGGAACTGGTAGGCAAACAAAAGGTAATATATTTTATCTTGATCTCAATGAAAGTTCATGTTTTATTGCACACGTAGAAGAAAGCTGATTATGGCATAAAAGGTTGTGTCATGTAAATTTTGACAACCTAATCAACATAAGTAAGAACAGAAGAGTAAGAGGTATTCCTGTTCTGAAGAAACCTGAATTAGCAATATGCAAACAATGTCAAATTAGGAAGATGGGCAAAACAAGATTCAAGAGCAAGAACTACAATACAGAAGAAGTCTTGGAATTGGTACATACTAACTTATGTGGACCAATTGGAACAACAAGTTACAAAGGTGAGAAGTATTTCATTCTATTTTTTTATGACCACTCTAGAATGATGACTGTTATGTTTCTCAAAGAAAAATTAGAATCTTTTTAGAAGTTCAAATGGTACCTAACCAGAGTTGAAAAAGAAACAGGAAAGAAACTTAAATGCTTAAGATCTGACAGAGGAGGACAATTCATTTCTAATAAATTCAATGAATTCTGCAATGAAATAGGAATCAAGAGACAAGTATCTTCCCTAGGTACACCATAGAAGAAAGATATTGCAGAAAGAAGGAACATATCCATTATGGATTGTGCAAGAACCTTGATGATTGAAAAGAATGTTGCTACAAAATACTGGAAGGAAGCCATCAACACTGCAATTCACACCTTGAATCGAGTTCAACAGAAGAAAGGTACTAAGAAGACACCTTTTGAATTATGGTATGGCTAAAAACCTAATGTTCATTATTTCAAAGTATTTGGAAGTAGATGCTACATCTTGAAGGAAGTAAGAAATGGAAAATTTGATGTAAAAGGTGATGAAGGTATATTCCTAGGCTACTCCAGCAAAAAAAGCATATAAATGTTTAAATCTTACTGCTCATAAAGTCATAGAAAATGTGCATGTAAAGATCAATGAGTTTGTAGAGAGAAATGAAAAACAAAGCAGTAAAGATCCTGAAGACTACATAAATTTTTTATATTATGAACCTGATACTATACCTAAGACACAAGTAATGGTGACTGGACAACAATCATGTCAACTATTGAATTCATCAGCACAAACCTTGTTGCAACTTGTGCAACCAGTCATGCTAACTGAAGAAACTGAGTCACAAATAGAGGGAATCGAGTCTCAAACTAAAGAAATCAAGTCGCGGACAGAGGAACCCGAGTCACAGATTGAGGTACCTGAGTCACAGATAGATGCACCCGAGTCTCAAACAATGGAACCCGAGCATTAGACAGAAGAATAGGACAAAATATTTGAGCATGGTGAACATAGTGGAGCAAGCCCAGAATCAAGAAGGAAGGATCCTATACTTGCAAAATATGTTATAAGGCATCATGCACCTGAACAAATAATTGGAGATTAGACAGAAGGTGTAATGGCAAGGAACAAAATAAAAAGTACGTGTTTACTTAGTGAAATTGAACCTAGAACTATTAAAGATGCATTGAATGATGAAATTTGGATCGAAGCAATGAATGAAGAGATTGAGCAGATAGAAAAGAATAAAACCTGGACTCTTGTACCTAGACCAAAAGACAAGAATGTGATTGGTACTAAGTGGGTTTTCAGAAATAAGATGAATGAGAAAGGTGAAGTTTCCTGAAACAAAGCTAGATTAGTATGTAAAGGATATGCTCAAAAAGAGGGTATTGACTATGGAGAAATTTTTGCTCATGTTGCAAGACTTGAAGGAGTTAGAACTCTTCTAGCATATGTTGCACATAAAGGATTCAAGGTATATCAAATGGATGTAAAATCAGTATTCTTGAATGGAATTCTAGAAGAGGAAGTCTATATTGAGCAACCTGAAGGCTTTGTAGATCCTAACAAAAGGAATATGGTTTGCAAACTACACAAAGCATAGTATGGACTGAAGCAAGCTCTGAGAGCCTGGTATGAAAGATTGCATGGTTACTTGATAAGTATTGGATTTGAGAGAACTAATGATAACAGTAGCTTGTACATCAAAGAAGGACCTCAGAACAAGATACTATTAGCAGAAATATTTGTAGATGACATATTATTTATTGGATATGATGATCTATGCAAAGCATTCTCTGAAGCTATGTGTAAGGAATTTGAGATGTCTATGTTTGGTGAAATCAAATTCTTAGTTGGCTTACAATTTTATCAGATGAAGGATGGTATCTAAATTACTCAGTCTAAATACATAAAAGAGATACTGAAGAAATTTGGGATGGAAGATTCTAGACCAGTTGGAACACCCATGCCTACTAGACATAAGTTATCTAAGGATGATGATTCAAAGGAGGTAAATCAGACTACCTACAGATCCATGATTGGCAAACTTTAATATGTTGTTCACACTAGACCTGATATTGCATTAGCAGTCAGTATTGTTGCAATCTTTTCAACTAATCCTAGAGAGAATCACTTAATGGCTATCAAAAGGATTCTGAGATATCTTAAGGGTACTGAAGATTATGGATTATGGTATAAGAAAGGAGGAAACTTTGATTTGAAGAATTTTACTAATGTTGATTGGGCTGGAAGTGTCGATGACAGAAAGAGCACAAGTGGTGGAGCACTATTTCTTGGAAAGAGGTTAGTCTCCTAGACAAGAAAGAAGCAAAACTGCATTTCTCAGTCTACAGCAGAAGCATAATATGTTGTTGTAGTAGTAAATTGTTCAAACATCATATGGTTCAAATAGTTGTTGTCAGGTATAAAGGTGGAAATCAAAGAACCTATCATTATTTATTGTGAAAACACCAGTACTATTAACATCTCTAAGAATCCTGTGATGCATACTAAGACTAAACATATTGCAATTAAGTATCATTTCTTGAGGGAATTTGTTCAGGACAAAGAAGTAATATTGGAATATGTGAATACTAAAGAATAAATTGCAGACATATTCACAAAACTGCTACCTAAGGATGCATTTTTGTATCTTAGAGGAAAGCTAGGGGTGATTCCCCTAACTGAGGCTCACTAAAACATAGTTTAGTGATGCATCAACTGAGCTACAGAACAAATTTAGCATGTTGATGCAGTTATCAAGAGCTTATTGCACATGAATCAGTACAAATAGGTACATTACAACTTCATCGAATACATATGTATCAGTTGGTGTCTTTGGCATTGGTTGTTAAAGAGGGAGAGATTACTGATGTCATAAAGATTATAGAGGGAGATATTACTGATGGAGAGATTGATGACAGAGGGAGAACTTTATCAGAGAAAAAAGATTAATGCAAGAGGGAGAAATTTGTATTTCAGAGATTGATGTCAGAGGGAGTTTTTGGATAAGAATCAGAATGAAGCTAAGGACATTAATAAAATTTGATTCTTATGTCTGTTGCTCTATAATTCTTTTTATTATGACATGTTGTGTTGCCATCAATGCCAAAGAGGGAGATTGTTGATAACAATTATTCAATTGTGTATTGTCATTGATGTTTACACAAGTATAATGATGTTTACACAAATGTCTAATCCTATCTAAGCATAGTCAGTGTCTGTCGAGCTCTCTCAGGCATTGAAGATGACCAAAGTGATTTTTAGTTCTAACCGAGTTCACTCAGGCATTACAGTATTGGTCGGGTGTTGAAGGATTTCAGTGTTGACTAAGTTAAACAGTTAGTGTTAGTCGACTAACAATAGTTTATATTTTATGGATAATTGATTGTATGAAGTCAACAAACATGAGTTTTATTATTTACTTGAAAGGATATTAAGGTCAACTTGACAAGGCTTACCATATAT
>MU223658.1:292204-307115 GCA_018584345.1 Thuja plicata
GTACTGGGATGGGTGACCTCCCGGGAAGTCCCGATGCTTCACCTCTGTGAGCATCACCTAGATCTAATGAGTGCTAAGTGTTCCATTCATTCTCATGAGAGATGGGTTCATGTGAACCACTACTCATGAATTGTGGGTCAATGAGTTTGACTCAAAAATTACACAGTTGAATCCTGATAGAAATATCACAAGGAAATATAATACCACCATCTAAGAGTTTTCTTAGTTATTTCAACATCAAAGGCTCTAATTTGGGGTTTATGGGCCTTTTCCTGATTGGTCTTGCATTTGGTTCTAATTCTATGGTGTGCTAAGTTAATTGAGGATCAAATCCTTTCAAATTAGCATAATCCCAAGCAAACACATCACTATATTCTCTAAAAAGATCAATAAACAATTCTTTTTCTTTGGGAGGATTTATTTTACCAACCTTTAGATACTTGTCTCTGAAAATCTCCACTTCCTCATAATGATCTTCTTTAACCACCAAACTGGTTTTATTCTTTCTGAATTGATCATCAAAATTAAAAGTTGATTTTAGGCTGACCAATCCCCTTGGAAGCTTATTACTCTTTAGCTGAATAACTTGATTCTCCATTTTCTGATCATATTTATCACTTTTGGGGGCTAAAAACCCTTCATTTTCTGTCATAAAACTCAAAATATGTTCATCAGTATTAAACACCTGCCAATTAATATTATTTTCTAGGATAGATGGTCTTACAACAATTTTAACATGTGAATGATCTGAGATCTATCCTTTATTTTCAGTAATTGAAACATGAGCACCAATACCAGCCAACCTATCAGCATGCATATTTTTCCTTCTAGGTATGGAAATAAGGTTAAATGCATCAAAATTATCCAAAATATTAGAAACTCTGGATTTATACAACTTCAAGAGATCATTTTTTACAGCATTAATACCTCTCACCAGTGTTACTATCAACTCACTATCCCCAAATGCCCTCAAGTATTTGACTCCTCTTTTCCTAGCCCATTCCAAGCCTTGAATAAGACTTTCATATTCTGCTATATTGTTAGAACATGGAAAGGATAACTTGTAAGCAGCATAAAATTTATCACTATGAGGTGAAACCAACATAACTCCTGCACCAATACCATCCTTATTCTTAGATCCATCAAAATATAGATCCCATACCTGGTTAGATAATTCATATTCAAAACATTGATCTTTTATGAGATTAGGCACAACTGAATCAGATTCCAACATTACATAGTTACCAAAACCAGCATCAAACACATCATCATCTTGATCATTTCTAGTTGTCCATTCATTTAGAACAATATCAGGAAACTCTTCAGTTTGTGTGTTATAAGATGAACTCTCATTGATTTCATCTAGATCCATGATCACACAACTTGCATTTATGGAACTAGGATTATAGTGCTCTATGTGGTCTTTGGCCCATAACTCTAATTTTATGGTCACCTTAGCACCATATCTAGTTCTGAAATATAGGTGAGACCAATCTGATGAGAAGTATCCATCCATTTTGGCTGTGAAGTCTCTTGATAAACATAAAGCAAAGTAAGGTGGCAGATCTATGCCAAAAATATCTTGGGAAATGGAGAAGTTTGGACACGAGTGTAAGGTCAAACTTGCACTTTTAACAACACCTATGGTCTTAACTAAAGAACCATCAAGCTGGACAACTCCTTTCTCAAGGGGTTCATACTTCAAATCCAACAAATCAACTATGCTCTTTGGCATGACAGTGCTGGTTGCACCACTGTCCACCATACAATTATGTACTAATTTGTTTCCAATAATTAAAGAGACATAAAAAGGAGGAGGCTTAACATTTGCAGATTTCTTACCTTCCTTTCCTATCATCTTCTGCATATTTTCTAACTTTCTTTCAATTATTATTACTGATTGCTTCAAATCTGCAGTATTTTTACTCACTTGTGTTACTATCTGTTGCACTTTACCAATCTTATTTTCTCCTTTAACCACTTCATCATGAACCATTGAAGGCTCTGAATTGGCCATAAACACTCTAGGATGTGATGTACAACTTGATGTGAAATTGTTGTTCCTTTAGACAGCTCTTCTTTCAATAAATTAGTTTGCCCTGGAATAGATAATGAATCCCACATAGAAATAGAAACATTCATCTTCTTCATATTATCAACAATGTTATAGGGGATAGCAAACTGTACCTTCTAAGGTGACTTACTAATGTTCTGATCCACCTATTTCTGATACTGTGTTTCTTTGTTTGCATGAGTAGAGGCCCCCTTTAGGATTGAAATTGGTGGAATGGGTGATGGTTGATTTATAGAAGCAATCCTAGCAGCTGACTTCTTTGACTCTAGGGCTCTCTTCTTGGCTCTTGTGTTTGTTGATATAGATGAATCACCATTCACTCCACAAAATTCCTCCTCTTTCCAATTGAGGAATGCAGTGTCAGGGGCAGTCGCATCAAAGTGTTGTTGAGTCTCTTCAGTGGATACAATAGGTTGTGAATCCATCACACTTTGAACTGTTAGGGCTTGATTGAGCACTCCATTAGTACACTTGGACTAATTGTGAGGTTTGTTACAAGGATAACACCATTCATAATCTGCAGCAAGGTTATTTTGGCTAGGAACAATATCCCTAAAAGCATTAAGGGGTGTAGGATTGTAAGGTCTATAAGGCCTTTGGCTTCAGTTCTGCCTATTGGCACTGTTATTTCCTTGATATTTCTACTTGTTACCTTGTTAAATGGGTTGATTAGGCTGCTGAGATGAAGAACTAGCAAATTGATTCTGAGTATGGGCTATTGGATTGCTTTGCTGCCTTTTCAAGTTTACTAGTTCATTGCCAAAAGTCTGTAGCAAGCTCTCAATCTTTTGCTGGCTATTTTTTATGATTTGTAATTTACTCGGAGGGACAATAGGCATTATTTCTTCACTTTTATAAGATGGCAATGGAGCTAATGGTGGAGAAACTAATGACATATTGGATTGGATATTGGGAAAGAAAGGCATCGGTGGCCTAGGAGCTATCTTTCCTGCCTGAATGAGGATATTCTCTTCCCTGATTTCAATATCAAAGGCTTGAGGCAAAGAATTCCCTCCCATGGATTGGATTACTACCAAAATATCACTATTCAAGCTTTTGAGAAAATACAAAAATGCATATTTAGCAGAGGGTCTTACCGTGGCAGGAATCCTATTCTATGTCTTCTAAAATATGAGATTAAAATCACTTAGTTCTTCTTGTGGATCCCTTTTAATAGTAGTTGTTTGCTCCACCAAAGACAAATTGTCAGACTTATCCTCAAAAAACTTAGAAAGCCTCTACCCCAAAACATCCCAAGTAGCAATATAATTTACGGGAAGAGTTCTAAACCAGTCAAGAGCTTTACCTTTTAGTGATGTGGCCAACAACTTCAAAGTCACATCTTCCTCTGTGACATGATGGACATTGCAAAGAGATGCAATATCTCTAATGTGTTTGATAGTTGTCACTTTACCTTCTCCGGTGAATGATGGCAAGCCTTTCAAGGCAGCCAAAGGAATATTGTTGTAATTTGTAATCCAGAGAGGACTACCTTGGTCAAAAGGAACAAATAGTAGATTTCTTGCCATTCCTGCAGCTGGTGGTACTTGTTTATGAACATCAAGTATAGAAGTGGGTTAGGTAGGCTGAACTACCTTCCTTTGGTAATTCTTCAAATTCTGGAGAGTTGCTACAGTACCACTTGTAGAGGCTCCAAGAATAGAATTATCTATAAATAAATTTTCAACACTTGGAAATTCTAAATGGGTAAAATTAGGGACACTTAGATCTTCAGGAAGACTGATTTCTTCAATAATAACCTCAAGTTCCTCTGAATCTATGACTTGATTTTCAAAAATGGGGTTATCAAATGATGAGAATTTTGAATTCAATATAGTACCTCTTGGATCTTGTGATGTTCTTCCACCTCTGGATGATCTTCCTCCCCTTCTACTTGACTGTAATTCCTGATACACAAATCCCTCCTTGTTTGATCTTGTTGGAGTTCTACTCATTAAAATCCACACTAAGAGCTGTAACTAAAATTAAAAACAACCATAGAACTAGTAGATCAGAACTGAGAAGTATTTCGTGGTCCCACTGGGCGTGCCAAAAACTGTTGAGGTTTAGAATTGTCACCCCAACTCAGGCATTAGGGCTGCACAAAAATTCCATCCTAACAATGGAAACCTTCTCTAGCTGTGGGTAGACTATGTTTGAGAAGGAGTCTCTGGATTCTAGGTCAGTTCCTATTGAATTTGGGTATCAATTTTATACTATCTTCTCCTGATTTTGGGAGGGAAAGAGAGAAACTCTAACTAAAATTGTATGCACAAAACTTGAAAAGGTGATACACCAAATAGATTCAAATCTCTCAAAGCTTCAAACTGACACTCACTTAACATACCCTAATGATCTATGCTATATCACTCACTACCCAATACATAGGCTAATTAGAAGGTCACTACTAGGGTTTAAATACAAATAGCAATCTTACTATCAACAACATGCATATTCTGTAAAAGGCTTATATTCTGTAATCTAGAATAGGAAACGATACAATCCACTAATCCATGCTACAGATGTATTACACTTGAATGTAGAAAATTGAATAGGATTTGAACATATGATCACCACAAGATATATGAAAAATGGTGCAAATATATTCTTTTCAAAATCTATATGTAGTTACATGAATGAATCTCAAATGGCAAGGAATATAAGCATCCTCTTGCACAAAATTGATATCACAAACATGAACCAACCAAGGATACAAAAACATAAACAGGAAGCTATAGGAACCAGAAGTTCACTAACAACTCTTCTCTTTACAATCTTGGATCCTGAAACATGAAGCTAAGGGTCCATTATATAGCCCACATGGCTCAATTTTTGAAAATATTTCCCCCCAAAAAGCCCTCCACACTATTAAACTACTAAACCATATGGCTTAATAAGTGCCCTAAATCAAGTCACTAAGTTTAGCACCCCTAAAGTTGGTAAAAAAAAATACATCTTCCTAAATACACTACCAACTTTATTACATAACAATCACAATGCATAAACCTGAAAACATAACCTCAAAAGGCATATAATCCCAATATAACCCTATATCATGGAAAACCCTAACTCCACTAAGTCAGCAACAAAGCTTAACCCTACTCAGCCGACACCATACTATGGAAGTAGATGTAACTCCAACTTGATATTTGACCACAGCTTACCATCGACATGATTACTCCTATTGAGAAGACAATTTGTTGTATTTCATGGCACAAAAGGTACCATTGTGGCATTGTAGAGGGAATGTCGATGCACTCAAACTGTCATGGCATTTACTCCATCTGTTAGTGGACTTCAAACTTGGGTAAAACACAATGCATAGTGTCTATTGTTTCATTTGTATCTAGGGTTTTCTTCTCTGTGGCACTGCCATGTTGATTCTAAAACCATGATTATTGGCAATGTATCCGCTTCCATTCTATGAAGAAGCTTGGTATTCTTGAGCTTTATGAGGAAACAAAGATTGAGTTTTGATTCGCCATAACACATGGCATCTTCTGCTGGTTTCTTCTTCAATACTGCTGGAGTTTTGCATTCTCTTCTTTGCTCAAACTTAGGCTTTTAACAGTGAGTTAAATCCAGCTTGGGATATGTTAGAATAGCTTGGACTTTGAGAGTTTCAATGCCATGACAAATGGCGCCACCATGTATGCTTTAAACTTGGGGTTTTGAAGTTAATGGTTTGAATAACCACTGCAAGTTTAGAATGAACTTAAACCGTGTTTAAGAGGTGTCGAGCTCCACATGAGATTCGTCTTTGAACTAAGGATATTTCACCCATACCTTCATATTCATCCCCAATTTTGATGGTTTGATATGAATGAAGCTAGAAGAAAATACTTTGTTTGACCGCGGCCACCACTGCTTGTAACTTTAGAAAGCTTCGAGCTTCACTCCTTTGCTTTTATTTTCCCGCAACACTTGGCCTCTTCAGATAAGTAATCTTACACTTTTTTTTACTGCATTTTTAATGATAAAATAGAGACAATGTTGAGGGAATGTCGATGACTCCTTTTGCAATAACAATGGGGTTTCTTTCCGTGCTTTGGTTCTTGTCGAACCCTTCATTGTAGCATGAAACATTAATTGATGTTAGGCTTTGCTGTCACTTGGTTGTTCTGCTATCATTTAGTTGTTCTACTTGTCACTTTACAAGAATAACCACATGGCATTTTGTCGACAATCTGTAAGTAAACTTGCAAATGTGCAAGTTTGTTAACACCTTGGTTTAAACTAAGAGCATGACTTCATGACTATTTTTTATGCTTAAAAGCATACCACTTAATGTTTTTTTGAAAACACAATACTGCAGTAAGCATAAAACATGCTCCTTTGTCCAGGCCAAACATCCATTCTTTATTCTATCTGAAAAAAAACACAAGATCTTTCTCCAGTATGCTTGTAATGTTATAAAAACACATATTCAGTTTTACTGATAACAGTATGAGCATATTTTTTAAAAAAATGGAATTATAACATGCTTTAAAACATTCTAAAAATGTTGTTCTTCATAGTGCAAAAAACACACTGTTATTTTAAAATGCATATACGGTACTACCCATGGGGTTCGAGCACGGGCTCGTGACTCCCATGGGCCATACTCAAACTGGGAACCTTAACTGGCACGTATGTCTTATCATTATGAAAGTATACCCTGAATTTTTATCATGATTGTATAATGTATGCATGAATGAACATTATCTTCCAGTACAACAGTATAAGATGTATTTTATTTAAATACCCTGCATAAAGATATCCTTTTGAAACTTTGTTTGAAGGCATGAAACTGTATTCCTTCCAAAATCATGAATTATAACAACATCTTTTAAACTCTTCGGATGGACAATCACTGGTATTTTATCCATAATGCAACTGTCTTCTGTGAATGAAAGCACACAAACATGTTGTTACTGAAACCTTTGTTCTCTATTTTTTACTTGCAAATTTTTAGTGATTGTCACTTCTGCTATACATCTTTTCTTTGCAAATTGTACTGTTTCAAGTAAACAAAATAGCAGTACCTCATATCATAGAAAATATGATCAATCACTAGGCATGTGGTTTCAACATGGATCCTCAAAAATGAACTATTGTACCCTTTTTGCATTTGGTATACTTACTGTAACAACATCTCTTGTTATTTCTCACTTGTACAATAATAGTGAACCTCACATTCTTCCAATTCTGTATTTTTTCAGTTTATCAACAATCTTTCTCTGCTCATGTGTCTCCTGTAGCATCACTTGTATTCTTTCATGCATTTGCATCTTTTCTCCCTTATGTATGTGAGCAGTAACTACCTAAGATGTAAACAATCTTTCTTGCATGTAATGACTTATGTGAAGTTCGAGCATGAGCTCGTGACATCCACTGTATTTCCTTCTTGCTTCTTGCATTTAGTTACACATCCACCTATTTGCACACATATCACCAATCAATCTATTAGTTCAGCAGATAAAATGAATCAATTAATTTTTGTGGGTGAGTGTCAGCTAGGATGACACTCATTCATAAATATTGGTTGATTTATTTGTGTTTGTTGAATTAACAGTTGATCAAATTCTGAAAAAGGTTTCTCAGACAGGAATACTAAATCCCTTTCATTCAGATATCTGATTATAAAGATAAGAACAACATGCATCAAAGTGACTATAAATAGAAAAAGGTTTCATGTTTAGAACAATTCCCTTTAATACTATGTTTCAGATATTGTGGATGCATGTTTTCTTGTTACATTGATTTCATCATATTGATATGCAGTATTAGAACAATTGATTGTATGAATTTTGTGTTCCATGTATTTCTTAGATCCAACTGGACCTAACACCCCTTTTTCTCTCATGATGTAGGTTGAACCCTAAGAGACCTAAATGAAGATGAAGACATGGACTTTGGAGACCTAGCACTTGACAGACAATTAACAAGCATCCCAACCACAAGGAAATGCATGGGACCCCTACTCCATACTTCTATCATGCTTTCTATTCTGTAATGTACTATTTACTTGACATGAAAAGAAATATGAAAAGACACTTGTATATTACATTCAGTTTGAATGCACAATATAACTGACCAACTATAAATTTGAAACTTTGGAATGTGATCAATTCTTAGAGCACAAATGATAAATTTTGACAATAAATGTAATGATAAAATGTTGATTAATAATATTTGAAGGATAGTATTAATTGGACTCTTCTAAAAATGCATTTTTTCCCTATTTGTGGTTATTTTGATGAATGTTGTAAATTAGGGTAACATTTAATATTCTCTTTTGGTTATTCTTTTTTTTTTTTCTCATTCTTACTTTAGGGTTTAAGGTTAAATTATCTAACTGTTGACATTATTTTCCACCATTATCCCATTAGAGATAATTGACCTGAGACACTTTCACCATGTGATAAACCCTATGATACATGGGAAAACATGTCATATTTTCTAACACGTCATGTTAGGTGAAGGCTAGTTGCTAACTCATTGTGTTATCCCCCTTTGAGCTTTCTTTAAGTAATCACCCACTTCCTCATAGGCGTCACTCGTTATTTTCCTTATGTTTTGTGGGTATGTGAGGCTAGTATTCATCAAAGGTTTTAATTACCCCACACCCACGCAATTTCACCTAATGTTATGCATGATAATCTTTAGGTGAGGGGGGGAAAGGATGCCAAGGGATTGCAATGACCTCATGTTCCTTAATAGTTGACCCATGCATAACAAAATGATGTCATAGGGATACTGGGTCCTTGCATTCCCTTAGTATCCTTTCACTTGCACACCCACAGATTATCATGGACAACATCAATGAATATTACAGGGGTGTAGGGTACTTAAAACCTTTGCTAAACATTTTCCCCACATACTCACAAAATATAGGGAAAATAACGAGTGACACATATGGGGAAGCAGGGTTAATACAAAGCGTTAGCAACTAGCCTTCACATAACATGATATGTTATTAACTAATGTCAAAAAATACATGTTTTCTTGTGTATGACATGGTTTAGCCCATGATGAGGGTGTCTTAGGTCAGTTATCTATGATGGGCTAATGGTGGCAGAAAATGTCGATAGTTAAATTATTACTTAAACCATTACGACGTCCTTATATACATTCATTATTATATATAGTGTACCATCATAAAAAGTTATCACCCATTATTGGATGTCTTTAGGACCTAGTAGACCCCGTTTTAGCGATTCCAAGATCTGAATGCCTTCATGCTTAGTTTCGTGTATCTTTAATTTTCTCCCTGAAACTTTTCACACTTCCCAAGACTCAGATCTATTTTGAATTTTAAAATGCTTGGACTAAGTTAAACTAAGTCGACCTTGTTCTGGAATAGGTTGACCCAGTTCAAACTTGTCTTAGGGAATTGTATTTAAGTGGTCTCTAGGCCCAATAGGTTTTTCTTCCTGATCTTTATTTGTGTTCGGCCTGGCAATATTGAATCCCAAAATGAGTATAAAATGGGGTCTTATCCTCTCATTTTGACATTGATTATAATCTACAATTCATTATTATGTAACCTTTGTGTGAGCTATCCAAATGGTCTTTCAAGTGCAATCAATCATTCAATTTGTGCAATTGAGGATTTGGGTTCAAGATTTGAAGGCAAGTCTCTAATTCAAGATCTTTGAGTCTTCTTCCATTCAAGAAAAGGCAATCTTCTCTCATTGATGCAAATTTCTCTCTCATGATGGCCAAGTAGAGGAATTCTCAAGAAAGAAAGAAGATCCATTCATTTTCTCCATTCAATATTTTAAGCATACACTCGTTTCAAGATCTAGGACTGGTAAGTGTAGATCTATGCATTTGTGAAGGCATCCTTGATTCTAAAACACATTCCAAAAATATATTTCAAGAAACTTCATAGATTTGACTAATTTCTACATCCATCCATGAGGGTTTCTCATGCAAGGTAAATCTGACATTTATCTTGTTTACATGACTTTCCTTGTGCAATTTATATTTCATTTCAATGTTGATTCCTATACAAAGACTTGACCAAGGAAATACCCTTCCCACAATAGGTTTTTAGGGTTTCAAATCTAGATTTTGGGAGTTTCAAAACCAGTGGTAGATCCTTCACAGATTTCATCTAATTTTGAGCCTCTAAGACAAGGTCGACTTTCTTGGACAATGTCAACTTTGTTTGACTTAGTCCTTTGGATCCAAAATTTTCACATTAAAAAATTATAGGTGTTAAAGTGCCAATTCCAGAACAATTTATAATTTAGACAAATCTTTGAAAGTCAAATCCATATTTGACGTTTGTTCCTCCTCTCCTAGCTTCAAGGTGAGTTCATTCTTCTTTGGTGTAGGGCACCTCCTGGAGTTCCTATTTTATGTTTAAGTTGTTTGTAATAAGGTGAATCCTTTGGATAACCCTAGTGTGTGCATGTGTGGGTCCATTATGTAAGGTGAAGGACTCTAAGGTAAGTTATAAACCTATGTGTTCCTGAAACCATGTTAGACCATGTTAGCCTCTTTTGGTGATTTTAGTCTTTAGTTAGAAGTTTATGTTTTGAGACCTTAGGATAGTCTCTTGGCATGTTTTGGACCTCTCCCACACCCTTGGAGGTTAGTAGTGTAGGCACTTTGTCCAAAATAGCAACTTTGACAAATGTTGCCAAAAAGTTGTCTTTTTGTGAAATGTTGCATGAGCAACTTTTTCAAAATGTTGCTCAAAGAATGACAACTCAAATGGAAATGGAAACACAAACTTCTTGGAGCATCTGTAACACCAAGATGATGGTATTTGATGTTCTTATGCCTTCTAGGAAGGTTAGGGTTTATTGTGTACAGAGCTTGATGTTCAGAGAAGGAAATAGAAGAGTTTTCTAAGTTACTTGGACAATGTACGACCTGGTACAGATTCATTTTATGGATCTAGTTGCAGAAATTTTTGATGCTTTGAGTTACTTCAACATTCTAGTTGGTTTGATTTTTTTTTGTAAATTTTCTTAGGAGTTATAGATTTTGTTTACTCACTATCTGAGAATCCATAGTTTATTGGGTCTGCTCCAAAGATGTGATCCTAACTTGTAATTTAACCAGTGGATCTTCTTAGCCACTTTGGAAAAATAAGTTAGGATCATGCTCTTTAATATTCCTAAAGAGCAGAAGCTCAGTGTTGGTTCTATGATTTTTGAGACAAATCCCTAGGCTAATTATCTCTATGTAATTAGCCTAGTTCTTTAGTACAGTCACATGCATATGAACTATTTTATTGGTAGGATCAAATCAATGGTATATCTAGACCATTTTAGGGTAGAAAAAACTATCTAAGCCCTTGTGTTTATTCTGTGAACCCACCTTAGACCACTTGCTTACTAATCCAAGCCTAACCTAGCTAATTAGGTATGTGATCTTTACAAGAGTTTAGTGGTGCAGGAGTGGAATGAAGTGCTAAGGCTTTGGAAGGTTTCAAAAATCCTTAAAGGGTATCTAGAAACCTAATCAGATCAATTAGATCCTTTTGTTTTTGAAAGTTATGCTCGAAAAACCCTCTGGATAAGGCAACAAGGAATCCTAGGCCAGTTAGTGTTTGACCATCCTTGGGTCTATAGAATTGAATCCATTGGTGGATTATCTATCCTTTGGGTTAAACAAAGTATTCCATCACTTAGATTTTTTGGTCAAAGCTTTTGGTGAAGATTTCTACTCTTAAGCTTGAGTTAGGGAAAGTGCCCCTAAAGGAGATAATGCAAAGATTGGTGTCTTGGCTTGGAAAGATAAGTTGTGATAAAAGGAGTGATTTGGCCTCTTGGAAAAGTTAGTACACACCCTAGGAAGACAAATGTGGAGTTGGGGTGTTTTAATTAGAGCTTTGAAGTGGTTACAAGGAGTTGGAGCCCATCTAGGTCTTCTTATAGTGCACTCTGCATCAGGTGGTATCAGAGCCTTCTAAGACCTTGGAAGAAGTAAAGAATGGGTGATAGAATAGAAGACTCTTAAGGAGAGGAAGTTCCTACTAGAATCACTAATATGGAATTGGCTAAAATTGTCAGAGAACAAGTAGCTAAGAACAAGAAGATGGAGGAGGAGATAAAGAAGTTGAAGGACCTCCAAAGAAGAAGAAGAAGAAGAAGAAGAAGAAGAAGAAGAAGAAGAAGTCAAGGATTTTCCTACTACATTTGAATAACATTAAGCATATACACATTCAGATAACACAAAGTAGAACACCACAATTTTGGTTACGGGGAAACCAAAATAGGTAAAAACCCTGGTGGGAATTAGCACCCACAAAGAACTGTACTTGAGTATAATAATCCTTGTTAGAAGATCTTACAACCCTGTTAGGAGTTGATATTTACAATGCAATAAGTACAGTCACCTGGTTAAGGGTCGGACCCTGTTAGGAGTCTTTTACAAATAACCTTGTTAGGGGTGAGGACTCACTGTCCAAAAGCTCACTGCTAATATGATGAAGGCTACAACCTTCTGTAAAATAGATATACACTATATCTGATAATGAACTATTTGAGTAGACCTGTTGTCTTGATTAGTTCCAATGTATTGTATGCTTTCACTACTTCACATAGATCTTTGTCTGATGAATGAAATGGCTTTACTGTCCCAAAATAGCTAACATTCTGTTATGTTCTTTTTCTCTTTCTTTTCTTATCATTCACACTTGGTGATCTTCAAATGAACTACTATAAGTATCTTCTCCAAAAGATATGATCTTTGTCGGCTTTAGGAATCCCTTCAATGCTTCTCTTGTCCACCAAACCAAGCACACAACATAATTAGAACCACGCAACTCAAACTAAATAGATGCATCACTTCACAAAGTTGGCTCCACCAAAATTACCCAAACGTCATGCTTCAGATGAAACATGATTAGCGACTTTGGTTAATTAACTTATACTCATAACTAAATAGGAATCTGAACATGCATATCCCATAGATAGATGCAACTGAAGAATTAAATAAATTTACTGTTGGCTTCCTGAAAACAATCTTCTAAAAATGTGGCTAGTAAACAGAGTAACATAACTCAATTGTTACTGAACATCTGAATCTGCGTGTATGTACATGGTATAGTAACTATGTCTGAAACATAAAAACAACCGCGCAATTCTTCTACATATCCATACTAAAAAGTGAATACAGTTCACTGTTGTATACTATATGTTTTCATCAATGACAAACATACAGTTAACTATTTGCATAAAGGCAAATCTCCAACAATCTCCCCCTTTGACATTGATGGCAACATATGATTAAAAACACCCTCAATCCAGAAGTGTCTTCTTTCTTTTTACAATCTTCTCAATATCCTCATCAAAGGTTCCTCTTCATTGTTGCAGCTCCTTTGACAGTGTTTTTTTTTCATGACTATATACTCCCCCAAAGTATATGCTCCCCCTTACTATATACTCCCCCTTTGACATCAATGGAAAAGGATGCCAAATACAAATAAGCACAGGTAATACTCCAAAAGTAGAGTAGTCAACCACTCATCAGTCACAAAGGACTGATGCATTTACTGCGATTTCTAATCAGACTCAGGAAAGGGAATTACTCCCAGCTTCTTCTTGAGATACTCAAAAGTATATTTTGATAATGGTTTCATGAATATGTCTGCCAACTGATCTTTCGTACTCACATAGTCCAACTTCACTTCTCCATCTCCAACTTTTTCTCGTAGAAAGTGATATTTTATTTCTATGTGTTTTGTCTTTGCATGCATCACAGGGTTCTTTGACATATTAATAGTGCTAGTGTTATCACAATGGATGACAATGGGATAATCAATCTGAATTCCAAAGTCTTTAATTATCTGTTTGATCCAAACCATTGTTGAACAATTTAGTGCGGCTGCTACATACTTAGCTTCTGCTGTTGACTAAGAAATGCAGTTTTGCTTCTTGCTTATCCAAGTAACCAACCTGTCTCCAAGAAATACTGCTCCTCCTAAGGTTCTCTTTCTGTCATCAACGCAACCTGCCCGATTTGCATTTGTGTACACATGAAGTTCTACATTTTCTGAGTTAGGATCTCATAAACCATAGTCTACAGTTCCCTTTAAATATCTGAATATTCTTTTTATTGTCATTAGGTGATTCTATTTAGGTTCATCTACAAATCTCCCAACAATGCCAACTGCATTAGATATATCCGGTCTAGATTGAGTGAGATGTATGAGTTTTCCAATCATGGACTTGTAAAGTGTTTTGTCAACTTCTGTGGAGTCATCATTTTTAGAAAGCTTGCTTCCTATTATCATAAGAGTGCTTACTGGCTTGCAGTCTTCCATCTTGAATGTCTTTAATATCTCCTTTACATATTTAGACTAATTTATGAATATACCTTTGTCTATCTGCTTTACATTTAATCCCAAAAAGTATTTTATAGGTCCAATCATGCTCATTTCAAATTCACTCTGCATCTCTTTTGCAAATTCTGCACTAAGCTTGTCATTACCTCAAAAAATAATGTCATCAACAAAGATAGCAACAAGTAGTAATCCTTCATGTATCTCTCTGATGAATAAGTTACAATCAACTGCTCCCTTTTTGAATCCAATCTTTGTTAGGTAGCCATAAAGTCTCTCATACCATGCTCTTGGGGCCTCTTTAAGTCCATATAGGGCTTTCTTTAATCTGCATACTGTATGCACCCTAAAATGGTCGCCTAGACTTTGGGCCCCATTTCTCAATTTATCAAATCCCTGAATCAATATTTTCAAATATCAACAAATCAATTATATCAATTTCCTTGATCAAATCATAATCAATTCAATATTTCCTAAGGTTTGAGCCTTATTTAATTTAAAAGAGAAAAAATAAAAATAAAAATATTATTTAATTAAAAGAACATGCTCTC
>MU223658.1:312951-331363 GCA_018584345.1 Thuja plicata
CCTAAGGGGTCCTAGTACAGCTTCTCATGCGTTAGGACCCCTAGGAAGACCTCATGACCCCTTTCAATACTTTAGAACACTCAAGTGTATCCCAAGAGGTTGTAGGACCCCTTGGGATACACTTGAGTGTTCCAATGTGTCCTCGAGGGTCAAAGAGGGTCCTGTGGGGTCCTAGTACACCTTCTCACTTCTATGACTCCTAGGGACACATTAGAGCACTCAAGTGTGTCCCAAGGGGTCCTACGACCTCTTGTGACACACTTGAGTGTTCTAATGTGTCAAAATGGGTCATGGGGTCTTCCTCAGGGTCCTAACATGTGAGAAGGTGTACTAGGACCCCTTAGGACCCTCTTTGAAACTCGAAGATACAAATGAAAAAAAAATGCCAAAGTTTGAAGAGCTGATCAAAAGATGGAAGGATGCCTCCAAAATAGGAATGAAAGAAGTGTTCATATGGTAAATGATCCATCTCACCGAAATGCATAGGTACCCATCCACTGCATTTGCCTAGTGTATAGGAACAAATAATGAATACATAGCTCACTCCATCAAACCAAGGAATCATTAGAGAACCAACACGAAATACCCCCCATAATGATGAGCACGAAGATGTATGATAGGTACACTGAAAGAGGCTACCAAGAATAACTACATGTTGACGAAAGTACAAACATGTATAAAAGAGATCGAACACCAGAAGGTGGAGAAACCTAGGTTGCATAGTAATAATTAATAAAGAATTAATTATTATATGCCTAAAGTTTAGCTTAAGTGAACTAGAGATAAAAAGTGACTGAATAATTAAATCAATAATGATTGAATTAATAAGTAAAAATACATTTTTACTCTAACATGAACAACATATGTTAGCACTACCAGATTTTCAGTAAAGTATTTCAGATAGATTGTGATGCTAGTGGGAGTGCAATCAGAGCAGTACTAAGTCAAGAAGGTAGTCTAATTTCTTACTTTAGTGAAAAGTTGAATGATGCAAGGAGAGATTATCTTGTTTATGATAAAAAAATTTATACTATTGCTCAAGCTTTGAAGAAGTGCAGACATTACTCATTGCCTAAGGAGTTTGTGTTGTATACTCATCATCATGCTTTACAATATTTGCATACTCAGAGTAAGTTGAATTAGAGACATATGAGATGGGTTGAATTATTATAGAGTTACTCATTTGTGTTGAAGCATAGGTGTGGTAAGTCTAACAAAGTTGTTGATGCTTTGAGTCGAAGAAGGAATATTATTACAAAGATGAAGGTGACATCGATTGGATTTGATGAATTGAAGACTTTGTATAAGGATGATCTTGATTTTGTTGAACCTTGGAAATCTTGTAAGGAACCTTTGGTTACCGGTAGGAGTTCTTTGTTGGACTATTTCATTCAGGATGGATTTTTGTTCAAAGGAGTTCAATTGTGTATACTGAGAGGATCTATGAGGGAAAGTTTGATTAATGAGAAACATTATGGAGGATTAGCTGGAAACTTTGGGATTGATAAGACAATGACAGTTATCAAGGAGGAGTATTATTGGCCACAAATTCATAAGGATGTTAGGAATTTCATTCAGAAGTGTAGGATTTGTTAAGTTGCTAAAGGGAATAGTTAGAATACTAGATTGTATACACCATTACCTGTACCAAAGAAGCCTTGGGAGGAGATTAGCATGGATTTTGTGCTTGGTTTGCCAAAGACTCAAAGAGGTAATGATTTAGTGTTTGTGGTGGTTGATAGGTTTTCAAAGATGGCTCATTACATTGCATATTGAAGACATTAGATGTAGTACATATAGCTGATTTATTTTTTAAGGACATTGTCAGATTTCATGGGTTGCCTAAGAGCATTGCTTCAAATAGGGATACTAAGTTTCTTGGATATTTTTGGAGGACACTTTGGAGGAAGCTTAACATAGAATTGAAGTTTAGTTCTATGAAGTTTAGTTCTACATTTCACCCATAGACTGATGGACAGACTGAAGTTGTTAATAGGAGTTTGGGTAATCTATTGAGATGCTTGGTTGGTGAGAAGGTAGGTAATTGGGATTTGGTTTTGGCACAAGAAGAGTTTTCTTATAATAATTAAGTGAATAGGAGTACTGTGAGAACACCTTTTGAGATTTTTTTATGGTTTACATCCTAAAGGAGTGATAAAAGTGAGGGCTACTAGTGTTGAAGAAAAGAGGAGTGCTAAAGTAGAACATTTTACATAACATATGAAGGATTTGCATGATAGGGCTAAGAAACCTTTGGAAGTCATGAATGATAAGTATAAGGAAAGAGTTGATAGGAAGAGGAAACATAAGGAATTCGAAGTTGGTGATGAAGTGATGGTTTTTTTGAGAAAAGGTAGATTTCCAGTTGGTACCTATAGTAAATTGAAGATGAAGAAGTTTGGACCTTGTAAGATTTTGAGAAAGTTTGATTTAGGGAATGCTTATGAAGTTGAGTTACCAATGAACATGGACATATCAAGTACATTCCACATAATAGACTTGTATGAATATCATGAATTAGATAACAGTGAAGGATATGGATCAAAGAGTGAATTAGAGTATCCTAAGAAGAAGAAGGATGAGGTTGAACAGATCTTGGATACCAAAAATGGTCACAGCTCTAGAGGAAAGTAGTATGAAGAGTATCTTGCTAAGTGGAAGAACAAACCAGTTGAGGATTCTTCATGGATTTCTTAGGTGGAGTTAAACCAATTTGGTTTTCCTTCATCTTAGAAAAGTGAGAGGCTCACTTTTCAAATAACCCTGAGTGTCTGATGCAAGAGCATCTTGGGTTCATTGCAAACTTGCATCAACCAAAAACATTTGAGTTTTTATATTCCTAATCACCGGTTGCTGAGTCTTTCTATTTCTGGTCACCGGCTACAGTGTTTCCTATCATGGTCAAGTTCTATAGATCCTTGGCAGTTGCGGTTGTTGATTTGTATTCTACAGATCATTAGGAAGCTTTTCCTATGATCACAACTCATTTGGAGTATCGCGCCTAAAGTTATGCTGGATTCTTTGGCTATGTTTTGAATGTGTTCTTCATGTTCTTAAACTGGCCAATGTTTGAATCATTGGTTGGATTTCCTTGTTCGATGGTTCTTATGGCTCATTTTCCTACGTGGCTATGTGTTTGACCGACTTTTTTGTATGATCATTCCTTATGATTTATTCATCGGTTAAAGATCTTAGGTCAGAGGCCAACTTGGAGTTAGTTGATAACACATTTTGTTTCTCTTGGGAAACGTAATCTTGAGGCTAAGCTGTTAGGTCATGGTCATGTATTTAAGTTGGATCTTGGCTCTTGTTTGGGGAGGTCGAAGGTAGTAAGCAAGGGTTTGAAAGAGACTATTTTGCAGTTGTAGGTCAGGAAGGACAATTAGGTTTCTTGGTAATAAGTCCCTGACATTTGAGTTGGGCATGTCGATTGCTATTGTAGAGTTTTGTAATCATTTTACCTGTTAATGAAAAGGTTGCATGTGTGTTCCATACTCTAGATCTATATATTTTATTCTTAAAATCTTTGAGTTTCTGTTGTGTAACTCTTGCTGCAAGGTTGGATTGTTCATTTTCTTGGACCCTCTTACCTTGGCTACATTAGTGATAAATGCGGAGAGATAGAGAGAGGAGAGAGAGAGAGAGAGAGAGAGAGAGAGAGAGAGAGAGAGAGAGAGAGAGAGAGAGAATTCATGTGTTTTGAAAAATGGTGTGTTTTGAAACACAATGGTTGGTAAGATGTACTTTTTAATCATTTGATGTTACCTCAAATTAAAGGTTGGATATCAAATAATTTCTCTTTAGTTAGGTATGTGCACCTCAACAAGATTTCACTATAGATACTTATATCATGGTTGGTAAGATGTACTCTTTCTTCGTATTTGATATTATCTCAAATTATAGGTTGGATATCAAAACAAACCTTTTTAGGTAAAAAAATGCATGTACACCTCAACATGATTATATCAAGTAGATATGAAGTTTTAGGTTGAACTACACAACGTGTCTTGCAACCTACACAAACTTAGTTCACAGTTGGTAAGATAATATTTTTTTGCTTATTTCATGTCTCCTTATATAAAGTCTCTCTTTCATCAAATTGGTAAGTTCTTATAACCTCATATTAGTAGATTCAAATTGTTTCAGATTCAAATATACTTGATGATTTGATCCTATGCCTTATCACAGTGACAAGAATACACTATGCAAGGTTAAAATATGTGATTCACCTATATGCATTATATTAGTATATTTTGGGATGACATATCCACCTCTCTAACCATATCTCATTATCCACCTCTTGTTGTTTCTACCTAGAGATAAAGACAAATAATGAAAGATACAAATAAAGATAAAGATATAGGAAGAGGGGGAGAAATATATAGAGGTAAAGGGAGAGATAAAGATAATGAGAGATTAAGAATATAGTATTGGTAGAGATAAAAAACTACAATAGTGAGGGAGAGATAAAAAAGAAGAGACAATAAATATGAGAGAGAGAGAGAGAGAGAGAGAGAGAGAGAGAGAGAGAGAGAGAGAGAGAGAGAGAGAGAGAGAGAGAGAGAGAGAGTAAATGCTCCTTCTGACGATAAATGTGATATCAAACAAATGGACTGATGCATTAATTAGTTTCACATTAAGTCCATCCTTCATGCATTGATTTGCTTCACCTTAATTGCATTATCATACCCCTCTCTCTCTCTCTCCATTCTATATGCCAAGATCAACGGTACAATTGGTAGAGAGAGAATAAAGTGGTAGAGAGATGGGGGCAACAATGAGAGAGGGAGGAAGAGAGATGATGGTAAGGAGATGGGGGTGGAGAAGTAGAGAGAGAGAGAGAGAATAACAAATGAACATAAAAAGAATCTTAAAAATCATTAAATAAGTTTTGTGTACGTTGAAAAAACACTATGCAATTCAACATATAAAAACATAAAAAAGGAGGAAAGTAGTCTCTTTTAGGTGCACATGAATCTTTGTTGCCTAAAGAGGAAGATTGTGAAATCCAATCTTTACTTTGATGGTAGAGAAATATAAATAGTATATCTCATTATTGATCAAGTGGACAATAAGAAAAAATTATGAATAGAAGATCATAAATTAAAAGATAGATAAATTTGGATGGTTGCATCATTACAAAGATAAAATGGGAAAAGGGAAAGAAAAAAAGAGAACGTGTAAGAGTTATCCTTCTACAACATACAAGAGGTCTAAATGAATAGAACAACACGCCTTTAATAGATACCATATATATATATATATATATATATAGTCAAACGTTAACAATTTTTTTTAAAATTACAACTGACGCTATCTCCTCCGTTCCTGCACGTGCAGTAAAAGTTACCAAATTTTTTAAAAATTAAAACTGACGCTTACTCTGCTATCCTCCATTTTCAGCTGGTATGCATCGGTTTTGTATGGTGCGATGCATGCATGTTATGTGTTTTGGTAAGAACTCGTCAGATTAGCCAACTCCTTTTTGAGGGAGGTGGCCTCAATAAGGCTAGGGTCCAATGGAAGGGGGCTTCCTAAAAAATAGAACTAGAGTTGTTTGCTACTTTTTAGGAATATTTTAAAGGTGGTGGTCCCATGAATTTTGTAATCTAATTCATCTTAAAAGTTTAAACAAAGACATTTAAAGAAGTTGGTGCTCTCCTAAATATAATACCTTTGTCTTTCATATTTTGTATATAAAAAAAACAAGTAAAAAAACATTTTCCCTCAAAAACTATTTTTAAGAAAAGTTTGAAATTAAATATTTCAGAAGTGGCCAAAAAAAATTTAGAAGCTTATGGGACAATTGCTAGCCCCACCCCTTTTTCACCCACTTAAATACGAGCACTAAAAAGTAGGAACTCCTATTTTAAAAGAAAAGATTCCAAATAATTTTGTTCCAAGACCATCCTCTTCCTCATAAATAGAACTTAAGCCCCTCATAGAACTCTGCCTATGTATAGATGTTGTCAATTGAAACATAATTTTCGAAATAGAACACGAGCAAAAAACCTGGGGGAAGATTTGGACCCATGATTAAAAACCCGACGCCTGCATAATTTCAGCCCTTTACAAGATTAAAATTCTTCACCTAAACCGTAGGCACAAATATTGTAAATGGTTATTTCTAAAATTTGATATCGATGAAAAATATAACGGGAGCAGCGACGCCTTAAAAAATACGAGCAAAAAGATAGTTGTAGTGCGAGGGAAAAGATGAAGATTGTTACATACAATGTAAATGGACTTCGTCAGCGCATCCGTTCTCATGGCTCCCTCTCCAAATTCCTTAATTCCCTCAACGCGGAGATCATTTGCCTCCAGGTACATTCTTTCTTTGCTAAAAAAAAAACTACATTACTACCACTGAACCAAATACCAAAAGTTCAAATTAATTCAACATTACATCACCACCGCATAATTTAAATTCTTTTCTGCATGAAATTTATAAAATTAACAAGTATCTCTATTGAGATGAACAATATAAAATTTAAAATTTATGTATGCAAACCCCAAATGCGTCTGCGTCGACCATTGGACAACATAAAAAGCGCAAGGAGAACTCCAGGAAAGTAGAGGATGAAAGAATGTTTTTTTTGTATTCTAGTTCACTATGCGAGGCAAGGCTACGGAGCTTCACAATCTTACAAAAGAATGACTCCTGTAAAACATACGGATGAGGAGAAGCGTCATGATCTCGCGATCCTTAAAGCACATCAGAAATCGAAGTAAATAATACAGCACCTAGGGAGAGAGAGGAAGTTTTAGCTAAAGAATTGAAGAGTGAGTCTACAAAAAGTGAAAGTTGTGTACTTGGGGCATATTATCACCATAAAAGGGTTGAAAGTAGAGTCCACTGCGATAAAATCAATTCTGAATTAGCCAACTTAAAAATGTAACTCTAAGTGTTTTCATGTTTGTGTAGTATTTGGGGTTCAATAACATCTTTTTTTCCTAATTCCATTGGTATGGAATCTAAATTGGGTGAATGGACACAAAGCCTCGTCTACAAGAACTCTACCCTATTTTGCTAGAGTTGTTCGATGACTGCCCATTTGTTTTACTCTCTTCCCTTGCAAAGGAAGGTAGATTGGGATGGCACAAGTTTGGCCTCAAATACCGAAGGTGCTACTTCTAAGGGGCTATTCCTTCATCTTGATGCAACTTCTAATTTGGATGCTTCACTTGTTTCCTTCCGAAAATAGACTCTTGAAGCTGGTGAAATCCCCCCAATTTGAGGTTGTTGGCCTCTGCTCCTCATGAGTTGGCTATAGTGATATGCCTACAAAGGTGATTGTTTCAATGGATTTGGCCCCTATCTTCTCAACTATGGTCCCTTCTCAGCTGTGGTGTGGTCCCTTAGTTCCACCGTTTGGCGGAAGAAGTTACCATAGACTAGTCTATGCCTACAAAGATTGTTGTGTTTCAAGATAAGGTTCCCTCTCCCATTGCTTTTGTTGGTATTTGTGTTAGAAATAAGTGTTCACGCAGGTGTTTAGGTTAGCTATAAAATTGTTGACCAATGTTACTACTATGCTTGGTAAATTACATACATGAAATAATAACACAGATGACAGTGCATACCAGATATAGGAGTAAAATATATCTTTATTCGCTCATGAATTCATTACAGAGAAGAAGACCAGAGATGGTTGGCCAAGAATTACAATTTACCTGACTATACCATCCTCCCTTCCTTGGCGGTACAAAACATATTTAAAGGACCCCACGGTTGCCAAGAGAGACACAACTGTCAACCAACTGACACTTACAACTACCCGAGAGTAACAACCAACGGACAATTAGTACGTTGACAACAATTAATACATTGACGAATAACCAATATTATCAAACATAACTATAGGCATTGTACGTCGACTACATCATCTCCCCCAAAGAAAAAGTCATCTTCCAGATGACAAGTATATATCAAGTAATATTCGGGAAGACTAATGGCAAGAGTGTAGACAATGATTTGTACTATGCAAACTCAACAGTGTAGTGTAATTCAAAAATCAAATGGGGGTCTAGGGGCATTGCCCCCAGTGGGGTCAAGGGGTAGCTCCCCCAACGGGTTCGAGGGGCAGCGCCCGTTGCAGGGTCCCGGGGTAGTGCCCATGGTGCGCTCCCTGTCACGATACATAGTGGGGTTGAGGGGCAACACCCTCACTGCCAAGACCAATTTAACACCTTGAGAACCACATAAAACTCAATGGGGTGCCTCATTTTCATGACTTTTTGAGATGTCAAGACTAATGTTGAAGAAGCCAAAAAATATGTACTGCCACGCTGCTGCCAAACTTTACTTGCCAAGTTACTGCCAGAGTGCTGCCAAACTCTTCCTGTCAAGGTACCACGAGACCCCCTTATTGCCAAAACACCTTGCCAACTCTTTCACTTGATGAACAAAGAATTGTTGTCTTACGGAATGGTAGCATCCAGGGAGTTGTACAATGTATGACACTGCGAGACAAAAAATTGTGTACGGTTTGAGTATGGCACACAATTGGGAGGATAGGCCCATATGGTGATTGCTATGATGTACGAATAGAGGAGTGGTTTGTATGGTGTATAGTGTAAGCATGCCAAAATGTCTGCACTGTATGGTGTTGAGTGGTCGTATAGGATGTTGGTGTAGTACGGTGTTTTGTGGCCGTACAGTGTTGAGTGGCCATACAAATTGTAGTTCATGATGCACAATTGGATCAAGTTGCCATATGGAGTTTCTGTATGAGTGTTGTGCGTGATGCAAGCACCGTACAAAGACTATGTGTGGGTGTCATACGAGAGAACACTTCGGACCATGCCCTAATCTGCCGTACGGAATGGTCAAAGTGTTGTGCGGAGGATTTTCGTGCAGAGGTGTCGTATAGGGTGAGTAGATGCCGCTCCCAAAAGTAAACCACAAAATGTTCAACTAGTGTCGTACGGTGCATAAAACAACATAATCATACATCACATGAAGGTGGTAGAGACTGTATGGGAAACTTGGGTACAGGATGGTTGCTCCATCCTTTTATATGGACTAATTCAATGTTCTCTCTTCTTCGTACTGCCAAGTTCCTGCCAAGGTAAGATCTTTCCAAGGCTGCCTCCCATTGCTTCTGCCAACAACGAACATACCCTCGCCCATAGTGGAATTTATCAACTGCTGAAGAGTGCGAATTAAACAACCTCTGCATTGGCAAATTTGTAATATCCCGAACCCCTGGCGGATTGAGAACTCCTGTTGCCTTGAGCCGTACAGAAGACTATTGGCCATACGGTGAGAGACTGTCCATACGGTGGGAAAAGATGGTCGTACGGTGAGAGATTGACCGTACAGTGGATGTGTTGGACGTACGGTATGAAGTTTGTGGGGGCTGTACGGTATGCTACTCATGTGAGGATGTATGGTATGTTGCCGTACGGTATGTGTAGTATGAGGTTCGTACGGTGTGGGGGCTGTACAACATGCAGTTCGTACGGTATGTGCAGTATGAGGTCCATATAGTGTGGGTTCGTACAACATGCAGTTCGTACGGTATGCTGGGCGTTTGATGTGAGACTTCTGGATACAAGATAAATGGCTTGAAACTATGGGATGTAAATGCTAGAGAGTGATAGCGCCAGATAGCCAAAATAAGCAACACAACATAGTAGATTGAATAACGACAATGCTTCAGATTACAAATCACGAATGAAAAGCAGAGCAGAATAGGGTGAGGAGTTACTCCCACCAAAATTGCGAAATACCAAATAGGGAGGGTCTTTCACCTCCAAAATGACAGACAACCGAATCCCAGTAGGAATTTGCAATTTCAATAAAATATGAAATCACAACATGAGAAACATATCCTACACGCCGGTCATAAATAGCCGTCGGACAAACTCCCGAGGTGTACAAATAAAGTCGACATGACAACACTAACACCTACGCTAAAATAAAAGATGGGCCCGAGATAAGCTAAATCAATTGGAGCCCAAATACAATTAATATTTATTTAATGACGGGGTATTACAGTCCTCCCGTCTCAAATATTGCTTGTCCTCAAGCAACCGCAAACTGGGGTGTTCCAAAATCTGTTCGCCTTCCCAGGTGACGTCTTCTAGCGGTAGATGCTTCCAGCGTACAAGAAATTCTTTGACCGTGCGTGTCCTCAACCTTTTCTCTTGAATGTCGAGGATCTCGGCTGTCTCTAACATTAACTTCCCTCCTTCGTCGAGGGGTGGCAGATCTGTTGAGACTGTGATGTGTTGACCCAGAACTTTCTTCAGGCAAGGAACGTGAAAGACGTGGATTCAACTACCTTCTGGTAGGTCCAATTCGTAGGCAACTTCACCTACTTTCTGCACCACTCGGTAGGGTCCGTAGAAACGTGGCTTCAGCTTGTCCTTTCCACTGGTTTTCAGGGAAGATTGTTTGTACGGTTGAAGCCAAAGGTACACTAGATCACCAACTTCAAAGCTTCTCTCTGTTCGGTGTCTCTCAGCATACATCTTCTGCTGGTTTTGGGCCCTCTGAAGATTTTCCTTTAGAGACTTCAAAATGTCCAATCCTTCTTGTAGCCAATCCTTAGCCCTTAGCGCGCGACTATCACCCAGTGCCATATCAACAAATGATGGTGGCTCATAGCTGTACAGTGCTTTGAAGGGCGCCATGCCAATCGACATGTGGTACGTGGTATTGTAGCAATGTTCACCCAAATGCAACCACTTAACCCATGTCTTCTGTTGTGCCAAAACATAGTTCCTGAGGTAGCCTTCCAGCCATTTGTTCACAATTTCGGTCTGACCATCTGTCTGCGGATGATAATTGGTGCTCGGTGACAACTCTGTTCCTGCAAGCCGAAATAGTTCTATACAAAAGATGTTGAGAAAAAGGCTATCCCTATCGCTGACGATGTTTTGAGGGAGACCATGCAGGCGAAACACCTCACGAAAAACAGATCCGCAACTTGTGTGGCTTGATATCCTACGGAAATGGCGAAGAAGTGTGCATACTTACTCAGCCTGTCAACCACCATGAAGATACAATCCTTCCCTTGCACCTTGGGAAGCCCTGAGATGAAGTCCATCGAGATGCTCTCCCACTTTTGCTCAGGTATGGGTAATGGTTGGAGAAGACCAGCCGGTAGTCTGTGCTTGGATTTATTCTGCTGACAGGTAGCACATTCCCGAACGTATTGTAGGACATCGTTCTTGAGACCCTTGCAGGAGAATCTTTCTCTGATTTGCCTGTAGGTTTTTAGGTACTCTGGATGCCCAACCAGGGGTGAGTCACGCATCTCCTTTAAAATCTTCTCTTTCATCTTGGACTCAGGCACTAAATAAATAATGTCCTTGTAATAAATGATGTCGTCTACCACCTTGTATCTGTCGTCACGCACTTCGCCATCCATCAACTGACACACAAAAGGGTTCTTGGAGTATTCGACCAACAGGTATGCCTTCCAATCCGTCAAAATTTGAGACAATGAGCATATGGTGGGCTTCCTTGATAAAGCGTCAGCCACAACATTATTCTTCCCCTTAACATACTCAATGTCGAAGTCAAACGCCTAGATTTTGCTTACCCACTTCTGTTGTCTTTCGTTCAGCTCCTTTTGTTCCAAGAAATACCTCAAGTTGTTGTGGTCCATAGGGACGACGAACTTAGATCCCACGAGGTATTGTTTAAACTTCGTCAAGGCATGCATGATGGCGAGCATTTCTTTGTCGTAGATGGAATACAACTTCTCCACTCTTGAGAGTTTTCGACTCTCGAATGCAATCGGATGACGATCCTACATGAGTACAACCCCGATGACTTCCCTCGATGCGTCACAATCAACAGTGAAGGGCTAAGTGAAATCTGGTAATGCGAGGACCAGACATGAGCTCATGGTTTCCTTTAACTTGTCGAAGGTACATTGTGCCTGTTCATTCCATTGGAAAGATCCTTTCTTTGTTAGGTCGGTCAAGGGTGCGGCGAGCTGGGAAAAACCCTTCACGAACCTTCTGTAGTAACTGCATAATCCAAAGAACCCACGCAGCTCTGCGAGAGTAGTCGGAGGTGGCCAATCCAAGATAGCTTGGATCTTTTCTTGATGCACTTGAACACTTTGACCACTGACAATGTGTCCTAAATATAGTACCTCTGTCATCCCAAATTCACATTTGGATCTCTTGGCGAATAGGGACTGTGATTTCATGATTTCCAGCACTTCGTCCAATTGCCTAATATGTTCCTCCCATGTCTTGCTGTAGATGAGTATGTCGTCGAAGAATACCAATAGGAACTTGCGCAATTGTTTGCTGAAAATGTGGTTCATACAGGACTGGAAAGTAGCGGGTGCGTTAGTCAAACTGAATGGCATGACCAGGAATTCATAGTGTCTGTAGTGACAACGAAAATCTATCTTGTTCCCTCATGCGTATTTGGTGGTAGCCTGAGCGGAGATCTATTTTGGAAAAATAGACGGCGCCGTGCAACTCATCCAGTAGCTCGTCAATCCTGGGAATAGGGTACCTGTTTTTTATGGTCTTATTCAACGCACGGTAGTCCACACACATTCGCATGGTACCATCTTTCTTTTTTACCAATACCACTGATGATGCGAAAGGATTGGAACTGGACCTCATCCATCCCTTGCCGAGCAGTTCCTGGATTGTCTTTTCAATCTCATCCTTAAACCTTTTAGGATGGCGGTATGGAGTGGTGATGATGGGCTTGACTCCCTCCTCCAACTCAATGGTGTGCTCAAAACCACAGTGCGAGGGTATTCCGGGTGGAATGTTGGCGAAGACAAAACCGTGTCTGTCCAATACCGTCTGGAGTTCGTCATGGTAGTACGCCTGTTGACCCTTTAGTGGGGCAGTTGAAACCAAACACTGTGCGGCCTAGACAACGTCATCGTGTCTAAAAATGGCCTCCATTTGTTCTGCCGAGATTTCCTTTAGACCGCCATTAGACATTCCCCTCAGTACCACCTTCTTTCCATCTACTTCGAAAGAGAACTCCATTCTCTTAAAACTCTGTGTATATTCATCCAAAGTCTCCATCCACTGAATCCCTAGTATAACCTCCATGTCATCCAAATCTACCGCGAAAAAATCGTCTGTTAATGTGTGGTTCCCCATGGTGATGCTCAGTTGCGAAACCAAATGGGTACATGACAAGAGGTTTCCTCCCGCCACCTTGACTTCAAACCCTTGATGTGCCTCTGTACGCAGATCTCTTCTGCTGACCAGTGACAAATTAATAAAGTTGAGTGTGGCCCCACTGTCAAGCATTACCACAACCCGTTGTCCCTGGAGCGTACCCCGTATGCGGAACACCGTACACTTTGGGTGCCAACAAGTGCCGCAATTGCACCTCCCCTACGAACTAGTGTGGCAATTCTCTCCGCACGGTCAGAATCTTGTTGTCCATCCCCTTCGGCTTCAGGTTCTTCCTGGTCTTCTTCTCCTTTAGACATCACCTCAATGCAGTGGATCTTTCCTTTGCCCAAACATTGGTGCCTTGGTTCCCATGGCTCCTTACAGTTGAAACAAAGTTTCCTTCTTCTCAGATCCTGTCTGGTAGCCTCATCCAACAATGGCTTCTTCGGTGGGGGTTTGTTGTCTCTTTCCTTTGGAGCAAGTGGTGGCTTGGGGTGTGAATAATTCCTAGAGGAAGAGGAAGAAATTGCCATATTGCGTGCCTTTTTTATTGCTTCTGTGAGTGTGTTGGGGTTGAATCCTTTTACCCAACCTCTGAGAGGTTCCATCAGTCCATCCACGAACAACACAATCAAGCGCCTTTCTGAGATATCTGTCACCAGCACAGATAGCCTCTGGAATTCAGCAATGTAGTGGTCAACTAACTCGGACTGCTTCAGTTGAGCGAGCTCCTTGAAATTAAGTTCTGGATCTTTTCCGTCGAAGCGGTCTATTAACCTCTTAGTGAACTCGACGTATGATGTTATTTGATCATGACCAAGGGTTACCATACCATGATGCCACCATTCGTGCGCAATCGCTTCCAGGTGGAGCGTTGCAAACTTGATTGCCTCCTCCTCCGACATCGGGTTAAGCTGAAAGTATGTGTCTGTCTTCTGTACCCATGCTTGCGCAGTTGTTGACCCAGTTCCCTCAAAAGATGATAGATTTACCTTGCTTATCTTTTGTTGAAGACTATCATCGTAATAGCCGTGACCACTGCCTCTTGAGTATTTCATTCGCAGTTCAACGTAATCTCTGAAGGACAGGGCACCCTCGAGATTCACGTTCCTCCAATCCTGCATTAGTTGATCTTGCATTTCCACGAAGGTGGGCTCTAGTTCCCTTCGAGACGCTTCATTTCTTGGCGGAAACGTCGACATAGACGGCCGAGGGCGTGTATGAGAGTTTGCTCTCCTTGTGACTGAGTTATCGCCGCCGTGTCCATTTTGTTCCCCATTCGTCCTTCCTTCAGTTGATTTCTGCAAGGTCTCTTCCATAAGTCGTTGTCGTTCTTGCCCTCTGATCATGGTATCATGGGTTGAGCCTGAATTCTGGTTAATTCCCTCATTAATTCCATAACTGCAGTAGTTGGATCCTGTGGCTCCCCCATTCTGTCGAGGGAACGGTACCTCCTTCTGGCGTATACGCGAAACTCTTTCCGCATTCACTACCCAACAGGCTGGTAAGATCACCAACTCTGATACCACTGTAATATCCCGAACCCTTGGCGGATTGAGAACTCCTTTTGCCTTAAGCCGTACATAAGACTACTGGCCATACGGTGAGAAAGGCTATCCGTACGGTGGGGAAAGGTGGTCGTACGGTTGGTGTGTTGGACGCACGGTGTGGGTTCTAGGCCCTACAATGAGAGATTGACTGTATAGTGGGTGTATTGGAGGTACGGTATGAAGTTTGTGGGGGCCGTACGGTATGGGGGCCGCACAACATGCAGTCCGTACAGTATGTGCAGTATGAGGTCCGTACGGTATGCTGGGCGTTTGATGTGAGACTTCTGGATACAAGATAAATAGCTTGAAACTATGGGATGTAAATGCCAGAGAGTGATAGCGCCAAATAGCCAAAATAAGCAACACAACAGAGTAGATTGAATAATGACAATGTTTCAGATTACAAATCATGAATGGAAAGCAGAGAAGAATAGGGTGAGGAGTTACTCCCATCGAAACTGCGAAATACCAAATAGGGAGGGTCTTTCACCTCCGAAATGTCAGACAATGGAATCCCAGCAGGAATTTGCAATTTCAATAAAATATCAAATCACAACATGAGAAATACATCCTACACACCTGTCATAAATACCTGTCGGACAAACTCTCGAGGTGTACAAATAAAGCCGACACATCAACACTAAAACCGATGCTAAAATAAAAGATGGGCCCGAGATAAGCTAAATCAATCGGAGCCCAAATACAATTAATATTTATTTAATTACGGGGATATTACAAAATTAAACAATGGTCTCTCCATAGTCTTCATTATGTTTTGCTTTCCAATTTCCATCTACGTACTGTCAGATGTATCGTCCATAACTTTACATGTTTTTATCCGTTTAGCTTCATAGAGAGTTGTTGCTTCGAGAAAATTACATGCGTGCAACAATACCTCAGTCCTCCATTTGCCAGTGGAATAGCCCATTCAAAGAACTTGTCTCGTCCTCCAAGCAACTTCCAAGTTCTAACAACCCTTCGTTGTTGGGTTCCATTACTCTTCCTTCCTCCATCCCGAAGTCTCCGTCCTTAGACTCTAAGTCTGATGCCAACTCCTGACTGACAGGTCTATGACATACTTCCTCTTATCACTCTCGATGGAGAGTGTGTTCTTCCAATTGTGGTTTGCCTTTGCCATGATCAATCAACACCTTTCAAGGAGGGCATCATACGCCTTCTTTTCCAACAGAATGACAACAAAATCCAGAAAGAAATGCTGAGTGCGAATGGTGACTTCTGTGCCATGAGCGTCCCAAGTGGTTTGATGCCGTGTTGGTCGACACTTACCAGATGGAAGGTTGGTGGCTAGAGTGTTGGCTTGCCGAGTGCCTTCCTTGTCTCCTCTGGTAATACGTTCACACCAGAGCCTCCGTCAACGATGGTTTTTGTCACCTTTCGTCTCATTATCTCCATCTCGATGACAACCGACTTCCTCCCAATGCCTACCATTAGCAACATTGGATTAGTGGCCCGACTGTTTGTTGCCTCTTCCATCAGCATGCCATAGTCTTGGTCGATTGTGTCATTCCCGACTACGTTGGTGTCATTCTTTAATTGTGGAATAGTCCATAGAAGGTAGAATATGTGTACGGGTACAGTGGCTTGCAACATCTGTCTCATGAAGGCTCTCTCGGACTCCAACTGTAGTGGAGTACTGGTGGCAATCATGCAAGGCTCTTCTCTCCTCCTCCATGGCCCGTTCAATGTCAGCCTTGGCTTCGTGGAGTCTCTCTTTCGTACGAGGGTCAGGGTATGTTGTCTTCTTGGTCTGAATTTTGGTTATTGCCAGTACTTCCTTCGTGTTTTTTATATCTAGCATATTTACTCCTTTTTGTTTTGGGCAATTAGTGTCCTCATGGTTCCCCAAAACCCACCACTTGCATAGTAAAATCCCGTTGTTCTGACCACTCTGGCAGTCTCGCGCGAAGTGACCCCACTCACTACATTGTCAACATTGTATGATAGGACGTCCTCTCGAGCTGTACAATATTTGATTCCGTCGTTGATTTCCATAGCTGTGTAATGTCCCCTCCTATCAATTGCCCTAGAACCCATAAATTAGTACAAGTTAGGAATTTTGAAGTAGGGATCTTTCTTACTAACCAAGTATTTTCGCATATTACTTCATGTTTAACCACCATTTGTTTATAGATGTAAAAAGAAATGCCAACCAACAACAAGTAATTCACTAAACATCCAAGATTGACATAGCCTAGGTTTGTCATTTGAATGATCTCCTCATATAGATTGCATGAATCCCTTCTTCCCTTCTTACTAACAACATCATGAGATGGAAGACTTACTATGCCAAGGGCGCGTGAAATAGTCTACAAGCGGGTTCCCTCAAGGCTTAACCCCATCTTGGGAACTATCTGTCATGTGACCGAAATTACTTTGCCTTTCCCTTCCACAAACTCTCTATCTTGTGAAGCCTTAGTAAGAGATAGGAGTCAGATACCTATTATCTGTAATCTGAGTATAAGATTTAGATATTTATTATATATATAATATACATATCTCTTTGCTCATAATCTCATATTAGTGTATCTGATCATCTCTCATGTATTTGATTAACTACTATTAACAGTATATATATGTATATATAAATAATTCAGATTATTAATAATATATTTATAATCTATATTTTATGTCCTTATTCTTCCATCATAAGTAACATCTTCCGACCTTTATCCAATTGATCAATATGCAATATATATATATATATATATATAAAATCCTGATTTCATCATTATATATAACGTATATAGACTATATAGAATTCAGATATAATATTCTGTAAGTCAATACTTTCCATAGCTACCTCATAGCCTTATTTGCTCTCACACAATGCTAGCCAGCAACGTAAAGTATTCATCTTTTCTCCAATCGTTCCCTTCCACTTCTTATTTTATTTTTTTATCACTCGCTTCCCTCCTCTAGCATTCCACAAACTATTCTTATATATATCTTGTTTCATTACGAGACATACCTTTTCGAATGCCTTTTGACTAACTTTTTATGTAATCTTTTAGTTATTAAATCTCTTTAGAAAGATGATGCCTAAGGATAATAATCATTGCCACATATTAATCGCTGCCTATCAAAACATGATCGCTCTCTTCACTAATTACTGCTTTATTATTCTTTTAAGTAGGATGATTTGTCTTTTTGTGGGGGTCTCTAGCATAAGGAGGTGGGCCCCATAAATAATTTATTTGCAATTATTTTAAGTCACAAAGTGAGGTACCAAGCATGAGGGATCGACCGTCATAAAACAGATTTAAACGAGTTTATTTTATTTATATTTGAAACATGAACATGGGGCGGCAACTTCATAGAGGGCTGCTAGCAAGCATATTGGACAGATACAAAGTCACTTAATAAATTATTTCGGTGGTTGCCCAAGTATATTTATCGCAGATATTAAGTAAGAGCTCAGCAACTTTATAATATAGGAAATTTTCCATTAGTCTGCCAATCTGTAACCTTTGTCGCTTCTCATATTCTATAACTGGTCAAAACGATATCAATATGTTGTAATCAATATTTATTGACTTTATTTGGTAATGGTATCTGTTGGTTCCTTTTCTTGCTGATATGAAAATACCCTTTAAGGGTTCACTCTATTTATCCCTAACACTGATTCAGCATAGAATAGAATAACAGAAACAAGGTTTTGAAACCTTCTGCACTTCGAGCTCCACAAACTCGGGCGGGAATACCCTTAAACAGCTTTAGAA
>MU223658.1:351044-381999 GCA_018584345.1 Thuja plicata
TCTCCAAGAGCAATATACAACCAACTGATCTCCAAATGATCAACAAGATGACTCTCTTCACATCGCCACCAGTCTACGAGAGCCCGTGATAGACTGATCTGGCACGCCAAACAATGTCAGCCAGAATAGGGACATGACAGGCTTGGTTAGTTATCACATCCATGGGAGCTTTGTAGAGGTTGTGGGAAGATATTATATAGCAGATACTTCTAGATGTCCTTATCTCCACAATATGGATAAATGTGAGTTTCGATTACATTGGGCCCTGGGTGGCGACAGGGTTAGCACTACAGTTTGGGTGGGTCTTGTTGGTTGGCTTTACCACTTCGGGTATGGTGAAGTTGGGATCAGAGTTGAGCAGGGGAAGTCTGAGGATGTTCATTTTGGCAGAATTCCATATTGGCTTTGGGATCCAGGGATTGTTCCAGCTAGTGGATTGCTTCTTCCTTCTGTTAGGATTGACTCGGTTGTAGTGTCCAATGGTCTTATGTTGACATCACTTGGTTTGGATGGAGTACTCTACAGAGTGATTTGGGATCCCGACATTCAGTTGAGCAATGAGTGTGGAGTTTGGAATTCTTTGGGTGCATCTGAATTCTAGTCTGGGTTCATTGGGCAGTATCACAGTGCGTACATGGTGTGGATTATCTACAGTTTCACTTCTAATTCGCATGTACATTATTGGTTTCAGATGCACAGTTTCAGTGTGCTAGGATTGGGCAAATGGGTTGTTGTTCATTTCTGTGCAGTTGTGGTTATGCTGGTGTTGCAGTTATGTTTCAGTGTGGGACATTTCTCAGTCTTCCTTTGGACTTCCAGTGCAGTGGAGTTTCTTTGCAGTCGTGATTGCTTGGGGACAAGTAATCTTAGGGAAAGCGGACTGTAATGTCCCCATTTTTGTGAGTATCAGAGTTTGAGGGATGAGCCTATTAGTTGACTTCATAGGCTAGTATGGTGGATTAGAGGGTCCAGTTTGGGAGTTTTGGAGCTCTGCAGGTGACCGTTGTAAGGGTTTATCTCACCAAATCCTTCATCTATTCTAAGGCATTTACATTTAGAGGTTTATGGTTCCATTTTGAGGGAATTACTATTTATAGTAAGTCTGTGGATGTTAGAGAGGGACGCTTACTATTTTTAGTAAGGCAGATGGATGCGTAGTGGATGCAGTGGTTGACTCCGAGGTTCAGATGGTTCGTCAAAATAATGAGTATTTAATGAGATATTAATATTTTAATGGCCTTAATGATGTTTCGTTATTTAAGTTCTATTATAAAGTTATAAATTGACTTTATAATAAAGTAGGGGCCATGTTGAGGGTAATGAGGAATTAATACTCATTGATTATAAAGTACGCTTTATTAATGATATATTATAAAGTCAACAAATGCAAATGTTATATTCCCTTGGAGAGAAATCAAATTCATTTTGGATGCATTGGTTTTTTTCATTATTTTGTGAGAAAGAAATTGGAGACAAGAGTTTCCATTTCAGAACTTGAAGAATTGATAATTCTTCAAAGTTTATCAACACTTTGAGTTGGTTAAATCTCCAATGAATTGTGCAATTAGAATGGCTTCAACCATGAGTCATCATTGAGCGTCCTTGGATGATATTGGTGTGGAATTACTTCAGATTTGTGTTGTTTATCAATAGCAATAGGTTTGAGCTTTTGAAGACAACGATTAATCATTCCTAGTGGTTGCCGATTCATGGTATTCTCAGCCGCTGACAGTATAGCAGCTGCGTGAGATATGAAGGGTTTGTGAGTGTTTGTAAAGGGCACATTTTTGACATGGGTGTCTTGTGCAAATCTGAAAGTGAATATCCTCAGAATTCTACAAGGGGTTTGAAGTGTTTATTTCTGAACCTGGCTTAATAACCTAATGATCTGGGCATGAGCTTCTTGAAGGTTTATTGACTGAAGTTGCTGTTCTTTGTATTGTCCCCTTTTCGGGGCACATTATTTCGTGCCTTATATTTAGCCTTTCATCATGGTCCGGTGGGCTAAAAAAGGCTTGGCACGTGATTAGAGGGATGTTTGGCCTTGGTGTTTTCAGTTTCAGGCCAATCAGATCAGTTCTATAGGGTTTCCAGGGTACTTACTATTTATAGTAAGTCAACAGAACTCATTTGTCCTGGCATTTCAGTAGTGGACTTGGAGCGCCTCGCCGAGAGCTTTCCGGCAAGCTATCACACGTCTTCATCCGAGTTTGTTTGGCCCTCCGTTTTAATGCCAGAAGATTACTACTTTATATTACTATGTCACTTTATAACCCGACGGTTATATTTATTTTAAAAAGTGACTTTAAGTGGAATATGAAGAGACAAAGTGGGGAAACTGAAATCACAGTTGCAGCCTTAAAAGAAGACTTGGAGTTTCATTGTGACATGCTTAGTTTTGATATGATATTCATCTCTTGGAGATATCAGGAAGCTTTCAACTTTTGAATACAACCGTGAGGACGGAAACCCTTTTGGCTCAGAGGTGGATTGGACGTAGCTCCAGTTCGTCTCCGGTGCGGATTCACTGCAGAGTTCACCATTGCATTTCCAGGTTCTTCTTGTCATTTGATATTACTGCTAAATATTGTAGTTCAGATTTTGGATTTTGGAAATCCCATTATTATTTTATTGCTGTTATAGAATGCAATAATATTTGCTGAGGGTTTTATTGGGACATTTTGCTGGGTATTTGTTATGAATCAATGTTTTATTTGCATGACTGTATTTGTTTAAATTTGCATGAGATATATTTGACAAATATTGGGAAAGACCTAGTTCGGGTCATTACAGTGGTATCAGAGCTGGTTTTCCTGCCAGCCTGTGGAGTTTTGGCAGTTTTAGCAAAGACAAATTTACGGAAGGGTTTTCTTCCAGCCTGGGAGTTTTTATCAGTGACAGAGAAATGCAGTTTGGATGCCTGATTGGATTTTGGGAACGATTGCATTAGAATATTTTTTATTAAAAAATAAAAATAAAAAATATCCTGAGTCCTTGTGGCAAAATATTTCTGTATATTTTAAATACAGGAAAGAAGCCGTGGATGATTGTTGGTTAGTTGGACCGCATAGAATAACTTGTGCCGTGAATATTGCGCCCGAAATAATCTCCGATGGCAATCAAATTTTATGTGGTTGTGTTCGGATAGATTAAACCAGAAGATGCATTTGATGAAGACTATGATGGGAACTTTGTAGTTGCCGTGAAGAAGCCGTGAAGAAGTCTGTTCTTTTCCTGTAGATTGAAACGCCACTACTAAACATTGTCATACGTTGCAAGTCTGTATTTTAACGAGCCCTGGGAATCAATATAGTCCGGGAGGAATTAATTAATATCTCAAAGGTGTTGGCGATTAATTCCTTGTGGAGGATTAAAATAATGGGTGGGCCCAATATATATAGGCGGAGGAATTATTTGGTGGGTTTAAGGTAAATGTTATATTTCTTTCGTAAGGAAGAGCTTGACATAGTCACCATCACACTCTTATGGTTTGGACATCAAATAAAATATATTGATGCACTGATATTTTTTATTAAGCTGAACTGCGATGGCAAGATACTTGGCGTAAAATAGATATTATTGATTCACTAAGTTTTATATTGCAGAGTTGAGAGGAAATTTTAAGTGGGTCCCGGACAATGCTTTAATAATTGATATTCTTATGCCATAAGCATTATAAGGAGGCGGCTATTGTTCAAGGCAAATATTTCCGAGTTGTTATTGAAGCAAACTATATTCTTAACATTTCATTAATGAAATATTACGGGACCCAAGTCTCGTATCCATAATGATACTTTATTCATTCATTGCCGAGAGTAATACTTGGAAGCGACCTTCATAAGTTGCAAATGAAATATTATTTTACAGGTGAGGAGATATTAATCGAATAATATTGGGGAATGAAGCGCTATTATTGGCATCTTTTCACCAGCTACCATCGGGTTTGAAGAAAGAATCTTGAGCCGTTTCTATAATTGCACCAAATTCTCAAAAAAATCTTGGTCTGTTAAGCCCAAAAACTTTGCAAATATTACAACTCGAGTGTGAGTGTCGGGAGTCTATGACACTTCTAGTATTCTTCATTATATGGTATGGTGAATATATATACCCCTGGCATAAGTGCGTATCTTCTGGTGCGATATATCAAATCTAGTGAATGAATAGATTGGCATCTCTCCAGCGTAAGAGCCATAACTAGAAAAGTAGCATCATAAGGAAACATGACATTGGGAAGGGAGTTATCACGGGGATTGAGTCTCCCCTTTACGGGCCTGCAAATGTGTGTTGGGTTTTGCAATAACAGTTATCGGGTGTGGGAGTCTGCTCACTCCAACATCATTCCGCCCGTTGCTTCAGAAGTATCTGAAGTCCATTCACGAATGACACCTATTCTCTGCAGCACATGGCCTTGGCTCAACGTCATTCCCTATTATCCCTGGGTTGACGTGAAAGGTTGTTGAGAGACTTCGCACTGGAACTTGCGTATGCTTCGCGGGTGATTAGACTCACAGGAAGTCGCGCGGTTGACAATACGACTCATCAGGAATAACAGTCACCAACATCCTGGGCGTAGACACTATTAGAGCCGGTCTGGTGTATATGTACAGCCGAAACCCAGCTTATACAGGACGTGCAGGTAGATGAGTGACATGATCACTTTATCAGTCATTGTGGGTAATTGCGGCAGAATATAAAAGGTGCTTGAATATTTGATTTCCGTTTTGGTTGTATTCTCTTGTAGCTTGAATGGTTCCATTTACATTCACTTTGAATATTGAAATCAGTTGATAGTATTTTGTTGCAAGAAGACTCTTATACATAGTATGCATTATTTGTTCAAAGAATTCTCAGTATTATTGGTTTAGATAAATGGGTGTATTGCTCGTCTCATTAATCCAAATTGAACAAAGACAAATCTATATATGTTATACAAAACTGAGAACGGTAAAGACCTTCCGAATCAAAAAAAATATATCAGAGAGCATTACAAACTTTCTATTGGAACAAGTTCAGATCAGATTTGGTGAAAATTCAGTTGGAAAAATTGGTACAAATAGGGCAGCATAAAACAAATTTGGCCAAGGTTCTCAGTTTGAACATAAGGATAGGTCACGATGAAGGGATTGTTTAGCAACACACAAGTACAAAAGAATCTTGCTAAAGTACAACAACAATTAGCCCGGATTTCACAACCTGGTAAAAGGACAGAAATACACAGTATGTATAATGAGTATAACACTCTTCCTCCTCAGGTTCAGAGAGACTTAACCTTCCCTAGTGTCATGGACTTTCATCCAAAGCTACAACACAAGACTTTAATAGCTAAGAAGCAGTATCATGATTTGGCTCGAGATCTACTTGCACAAGATAGGTGCAGAAATTTATATGAAGAGTTTCCAGCTATCATTAATCAACCTATAAGTGAACAAAAAACTAAGTCAGTTATTGAAGAAAAGCCTTATGAGGTTGTCGTTGAAGTTTGGGATTGCAAAACAAATATTGAATCAATGCATGAAGAAGACACTAAAGAAGAGGTAGCAAATATGCAGGGTACAGAATATGAGGAATCATGTGATTTCTATAGCAGCGCATCACATATACATAATGATGAATTGGATGAACAATCTGAGAGTGCATTTCAAAATGATAACGATAAGAAGCATGCCTTGCAGAGTCAGCTGAAAGTCAGTAACGATGCTATTACACTAGCTCTTGTTCACCATGATAGCACTCACCAGATTATTGAGGATCTTTACAAGAAAGTTCAGAAAGAGACAAGACAAGGTGATATAAGGATTGGATCTTATGTTGCTGATTTACATGGGGTCAAAACAACATTTGAGGTCTGGAAATCAGAATATCTATGTTTACTGTGGGATCGCAACTATCTGTTACAGGTTTGTAGAAAATTATGCTGAGCAGTTGAGGAAAAAGGATGATGAGGTTAATAAGCTCAACAGAGAGCTTAATATTGCTCAGGAAACATTGGAGCACACACATCTTGCTCTTAAGGAGGCAAGAAATCAGATTGTTGCCACTAGTCAACACAGGGAACAAGATGACAGGGAAAGGTCCGAATTCTTCCAAGAGGTGATACAAGAACTTGATAGCATACAACAAACCTATGACTTGGATAGCTGTCCCAAAAGATCTTTGGATCATCCAGAGTTTCTTTATGAGTTAGATAGCTTTCAGGTGATCGACAATTTCTTGTTTGAGATGGATGCTGATTTGACATTTGATAACCCTTTCTTTGAGGTAGATGAGGAAGGTATTTCCTATCTCCATGATGCGGATAAGACTGATTGCAGAATGTGAGACCCAGGTACAGTTATTAGAGGTGGGTCTTGGTCACCAGGTTGGAGTGGCAGGATGAGCTCAGTTACTGAGCAGTGTGGTTTTGACATCAACAGTCCAGGATGGGCAGTTATGTCTTGTGGCATGATGGGTGATATGCTTTTCCTTGCCCTACCTCTCGTTGATGATGAGATGTGTCGTATTGGCGAGCATCCCTTGGTTCATCCCTCTTTCCACACAGCCGTGACTCCTCTACATTATCATATCGATTCATCCAGTGCTTATGGTATTGAGAGACAACTATGGACTCCTTATGCTGATTCAGGAATTTCGGTAGAGTTGGTTAGTGCATCACATGTTGGCCACATTGTATGGGATGCATTATGTTTTCCATTCAGCCCACCTACGGAGAACTTTCTTTCCCGATTATTGCAGAGGTGTGGGGTGAGTGATTGGTTGGGTACGCTTGCAGATGGAAGCCTGGTCCGACAGTCTGCATATCTTGCCTCTTCAGTACAATTTCCAGTTCAGGCGACAGATCAGAGGGGCAGTGTTATGGCAGTTGGACATTTATGGTGATTCACTCAGTAGGGGCATAGGGCATTAGGATATTTCAGCCAGCTGGGGAGATGGACGACCCTTTTGCTTATGGGATCAAAGAGGGACGTACTTGCGGTTGGTATTTATTCAGGGAGTCAATTGGTGTGAGGTTTGGTTTTCCCCTGCATCTGACCGTAGAGGTGCAGGTGATCTCAGTTGGAGTGAGGTTCTCAGTTGGATTGAGGACTTTCTCACAGGTGATGGCAACACATGGCAGTTTGGTACGACTGATCCTGCAGTGATTTGGGATCCTGACATTAGTCTGGTTTTTGTTTGGCTGTTGTGTGAATGGCTTCACAGGTGAGGGCATAATATCTGTTTCAGTTTCCCACGACCGATTGGTGGAGCAGCTTCCCTGAGGTTGGTTTGGGATCTAGGTATTAGGATCACAGCATGCAGTTATTGATTGCTTGAGGGCAAGCAATCTCCAGGAAGGGATGATTTGTAATGTCCCCTTTTCGGGGCACATTATTTCGTGCCTTATAGTTAGCCTTTCATCATGGTCCGGTGGGCTAACCGAGGCTTAGCAGGTGATTAGAGGGATGTTTGGCCTTGGTGTTTTCAGTTTCAGGCCAATCTGATCAGTTCTATAGAGTTTCCAGGGTACTTACTATTTATAGTAAGTCAGCAGAACTCAGTTGTCCTGGCATTTCAGTAGTGGACTTGGAGCGCCTCGCCGAGAGCTTTCCGGCAAGCTATCACACGTCTTCATCCGAGTTCGTTTGGCCCTTCATTTTAATGCCAGAAGATTCCTGCTTTATATTATTATGTCACTTTATAACCCAACGGTTATATTTATTTTAAAAAGTGACTTTTAAGTGGAATATGAAGAGACAAAGTGGGGAAATTGAAGAGTCACAGTTGCAGCCTTAAAAGAAGACTTGGAGTTTCATTGTGACATGCTTAGTTTTGATATGATATTTATCTCTTGGAGATATCAGGAAGCTTTCAGCTTTCGAATACAGCCGTGAGGATGGAAACCCTTTTGGCTTAGAGGTGGATTGGACATAGCCCCAGTTTGTCTCCGGTGCGGATTCACTGCAGAGTTTGCCATTGCATTTCTAGGTTCTTCTTGTCATTTGATATTATTGCTGAATATTGTAGTTCAGATTTTGGATTGTGGAAATCCCATTATTATTGTATTGCTGTTATAGAATGCAATAATATTTGCTAAGAGTTTTATTGGGACATTTTGCTGGGTATTTGTTATGAATCAATGTTTTATCTGCATGACTGTATTTGTTTAAATTTGCATGAGATATATTTGAGAAAAATTGGGAAAGGCCCGGTTCGGGTCATTACATTCTTTCATTATCAGGTTCTTTGATGTATTTTTCATTATTATATCCATCGGCATATGGTGTTGCTGTCGATGCACATTTTATATCAGATTTTGTAATGGCATTTGGATTGTGAGGCATAACTACTTGTACTTGGTTTAGCATAAATGAAGGGAATATAGGATTGCATGCCATATGTTTATCATAAGGCTTAATTGCTGTAAGTGACTAATTTGCATAAAGATTTGCATTTGGGAATTGAAAGGATGCATGCCAAGTGTGTGAAAATGTCCATTGGTTGTAGGTGCACATTTTACATGTAGAAATCATATGTATGCTTTCAAAAAGACAAAAAGGATTGCATTTGCATTTTAGTTCTTTGCCTAGTTATCTTAGTAGTCATTTGCAAGCATTAAAACTTCATTTGAAACCATTCCAAGCAAGCAAAAACAATTTGAAAACAAAAGACAGCAAGTATGACGATTGTTTGACAATATTCCTTGAGCCTCTAACTAGCAATTTGAGGTCAGAACTAGCAAGGGATATTACAATGTCGATGTTATTCTTCATAAGTCGATCACTCAGTCCTTGCCATTTTGAACTTTCCGCTGATATCACATCTATACATCCTTGATAGGATCGCTGTGCCTTATCAACAATCGATACCTTGAACTTCCTTAATACGGTGGTTCGATATTTGCCTTAGTTGATCGACTAATCAATTTTCTAGTCTTTGCTCACCACCTTGCTGTATATGCTTTGATCAGATATCTCATCTGTACATGATGATTGATATCTTCAAATTGATCAATATTTGTACATGATGACCATAGATACTTGATGGCTATACTTGTCTTTGATTAGTCTTCTTTCATCGATATAGATCCTGCTCATACTTAGTTAATCTATTCATTAATCAATGCTTCTAATCTTGCTTATCACTCTTCTTGCATAAGTCTGACCAGTTGATCCACACAATGGTGATCCCTTTGAAGGTGCCGATGATAGTGTTGATCTCTTGTAGCTCTTCCATATGATATGGATTGTCTTATCAATCTTACACAGAAATTGCTGCATGATTAAAAAACATTTATTGCAGAACTTATTGCTATAGTTGCCTTAAGAATTTGTGTTGTTGAGTTGCTAATAACAGGGCAGACATTTCTGGTATAAATACTTTGCAATCTGCTTGTATAGCTGCACCAATGAAGTAGAGTATATTTCATATTTTCAGTGAATACTGTTAGTATAACTTAACTGTACTTCTGTTTATGTAATATCATTATATTTAATCCAACAACAAACATTTGCAAAACTACAAGCTGAAAACTAGCAATCTATGTAAAAAAATGTTAATTCATTGAAGTGGAAATGAGTGAGTTTGGTGCAAAAAGTTGTTAAAAACAGAGTGAGATTTTACAATGGTATCAGAGTAGGTCCTTTGTAGCATGTTGGAAAAATATCATTGGTTGAAGTTTGTTGGCTAAAATTTTTGCAAGTAACTAAGACTACAACTTGGCAAAATTGGAACTTTAGACAGCAGTGTGTGAAATTTCTTTCTCCTCTCAGCAATAGGGGAGGCTCCCTTCTTACCGTAGGCTTCAACGGAAATTGAACTGAAATACAAACAATTCTTATTGCTACGATAATACCGGTGGCTTAAGGGTTGATGTAAGAACAACACTTAAGACAACAGTTTACTTATAATAAATTGAAACAAATACAAGAACACAAAGTCTCCTGTACTTACTTCGAAAGATGATTATGAAAATAAAATAGCCAGGAAAGCACAAAGTCTTTCACCGAATATCCTTTTTCTTAACAAAGAAAAACACTTATCACTTCAGCTCAAAGTCTTCAGCTCAAAGTAATTGCATCCACTATTATCTATAACAATTTGTTTTCCTGTAACACAAAGTCTTCAAAAGTTCAAATTGGCTCTGAATGTAATAGGCAGCTCAAAGTCTACACTATTGAATTCAAATCCCTCTCGAGCAAATCTCCAAAACTCACAATCAATATCTAAAAAATGTCATCACATAACACCTTGAATCAACACAAAGTTTGAAAGCAAGTTGCACCTTTTATTGAAAGCGATTTGATTTACATCCAAGCACAAAGTCTTAGAGTGCATGTATACAAACTGGTAGAATTTTCTTGCATTGCCAAAAAAGATAGAAAATACAATAGGTCTCACTCCTTTATATAGGAAAATGGGAGAGAAAGGTGGAGAGGAAAGGGGAAACCCTTAACCACCTTGACTTATTCAATAGTTATCTTTAACTAACTAACTTTGACTTATCCAATGCTACAAGACTTAATGCACTTGTAACATGATTACATGGAACAACTTTGCACATGCAATTACATCTTGTTTTTACATTACATGTAATCTGTCAAATACAAATTACAAATACATGATGAAAATATTCTAAGTGTCTGACAAGACACGACTTCTATTACATCATCCTTTATTGGTCCTCTTGCTGCTATAGGATGTCCGATGAGTGATGTGTTCACGTTTGGTGAAAGCATCTGGAACCGGAATATGAAATTGTATCTTTGATTGCTCTGCATCATAGTGGTGATTGCTAGAAAAGCATCTTTTCATTATCATTTCAGTCTTGAAAGCATTCTATGCCAACCATCATTGCATCTCCCATCCCTTTCTTTGTATGACCGTATCATGTTGTTCTCAAGCGCAGACCTGGAAAAGTATGCATATGGGATATGAGTGGAAGGCCTTTGAGCAACGGGGTTTTCTAGAGGCACTACATGTATGCGGACGACAAGTTTTGAAATGATAAAAATGAGTATGTAAGATGGATTATATACTTGATGGTGCTTTTATAAGAAACATTTGCAACTCATACAATGTAATGTCCCCTTTTCGGGGCACATTATTTCATGCCTTATAGTTAGCCTTTCATCATCGTTTGGTGGGCTAACCGAGGCTTGGCAGGTGATTAGAGGGATGTTTGGCCTTGGTGTTTTCAGTTTCAGGCCAATCAGATCAGTTCTACAGGGTTTCCAGGGTACTTACTATTTATAGTAAGTCAGCAGAACTCAGTTTCCCAACATTTCAGTAGTGGACTTGGAGCGCCTCACCGAGAGATTTCCGGCAAGCTATCACACGTCTTCATCTGAGTTCGTTTGGCCCTCCGTTTTAATGCTAGAAGATTCCTAATTTATTTAATTATGTCACTTTATAACCCAACGGTTATATTTATTTTAAAAGTGACTTTAAGTGGGATATGAAGAGACAAAGTGGGGTAACTGAAGAGTCACAGTTGCAGCTTTAAAAGAAGACTTGGAGTCTCATTGGGGGATGCTTAGTTTTATGAGTTTATTTTCTCTTGGAGAATCCAGAGAGCTTCAGCTTTCGGTTCTGGAACCTAAGGACGGAAACCTTCAGGATTTTTCGGTGGATTGGAGGGAAACCCAGTTCATCTCCGGTGCGGATTCACAGCAGAGTTCGCCATTGTATTCACAGGTTCTTTTCTGTTATTTGATATTCTGTTGCATGTTGAGTTCAGAGTTGGATTGTGAGAAATCCCACTGTTATTTTGTAATGCAACAATGTTGCTGAGGGTTTTAATGGAATATATATTGTTGGCTTATTACTATTGAATCCATGGTTATTTGCATGAATGTATTTGTTTAAATCTGCATGAGATATATTTGTGAAAATTTTTGGGAGATACCCGGTTCGGGTCATTATAGTGGTATCAGAGCTAGTTTTCCTGCCAGCCTGTGAATTTCAATGAATAACTGAAATAAAAGAAATTGAGAGTAAGAAGGTCGAGGATTATTTTTTCAAGGCTTGCCGTGTGAAAGGAAATCCGAGGTAGTTTTATTCATAGCTTCAAAGTTGGGAGTGCCGACCCAGTGATTCTTGCAGCCGTATTCCATCTTCAAGTATGAATCGGTGAAATTTGGAGCTTCTTGCCGCTACAGGAAACGGATTTGTCTTTGACAAAAAAAAAATATTATTTGAGGCTACCGATATGGTTTGGAGCAAATACTTCATTGCGGTGTGAGAGTTTGGAAGGAGCTCTAAAGTAATAAAAATTAAAATTTTTGGCAAACGATAGTCCGCGAACCATATTAAAATATACAGCTGCCCTAAATATTTGAAAAGCGAAAGATTTTAATGAGACGTGGATCAACTATTTTACATGCCGGAGATATAGATTAGCCATGGGCCCGATCTTTATTAAGCCCATATAATCTTCTCTTATAATATTTACGGGGAAAGATTGAATATTTAAGTGCCGTTAAAAAGGATTGCGGAATAATATGGAGGTATTAATGTCCAAACATTAGAGATTAATACTTTGACGCCGTGGATGAAAAGGATATTGTGAAGTGCCCATGTTGGTTCGAAATTACAGTAAGGTGGTCGCTGGATATAGCGACATTGCTAAACAGTGTTAGCGGCATAAAATAGTCATTATGGTGATTTTATATCAACCCATGAAGCTTCTCGAAAACCATTGCTATATGTCATTGTATCCCCATGCTGGACGTGAGACACACAGCACAGTTTAGTTTTGTGGTTTCGAACTGACTTGTCTGCATAAAGGGTCAGGTTGCTTAGTGGTCCAGTCACACGTTCTGAACAAACTTCAGATATAGGAGGTTGTAACGTGTCGGGACTGTACACCGATTGCATAGAGCTCGGGCGAAGGAGGTATCAACTTGGCATCGAACACAGTGTGTGGAGATTGGTTGTTAGAGTGGTGTCGACCGCCTTCCAACTACAGAGGGAAGTGTAACGTTTTGACAGGAGTCACGGGATAATCAATGACTAAAACAGCCTGTGGTCTTATCGGGTCCACATCAGGTGCATTGACGGCTAAAGCTGAGAGTTGCGGGGAGTGTGTATGCTGGGGTAACAATGGATACATTTTGCGAAATCAGGCGTGAGTAGTGCAGGCCGAGAGAGGCATGGAGTCATCCAGAAAACATTCTTTACATACTGGCCCACTGTCCAGATTGGGAGATGAATGTGGAAGGTTGGGTGACAAAATCTGGGTAGAACAATATCTATCTTTATTGCACAGTCAGCTTACAGTGTGTATTCCGAAGACTAGAATTTCCTACAACAGTCATCATCAACTCCAGATTCTTCAATAGTCAGGGTCCGTAAGTAATGAACCAGGTGCATGAATTTAATTGAAACTCATCCTAGTTATTATTTGAGGGGTTACTGTTGTATTGCAATATAAAGCGACTGTGATCGTTTAAAAATATACGCTATTAGCGAAATAGCCTTTTAGTCATGAGTGCATTTCTTTCCCTATGTCTATACGATTAAATGAAGAAAGAGTTATATTGTTCATCTTGTAAAAACTGGGAACATATCATTCTCCAAGAGAAATTAGAGCCAAACACAGTCAGGTTTTGTCATTAGCCAGTATAGATCATTACATAGAATCAACATTACAGGCAGACAGTCAACTTCTATTCATAACTATTTGTTAAATAGCTGTGAATCAAATTCTGAGAACATCATAGGACAAAGAGGGAAGCCTAATCAGGGTCATTAGTGGTTGAAAATATTTGGAGTGAATCAGATTCTTAACACCTTGTATGTCAAGTGTTTGATAAAATATCAAACCCATTCAACTGAGTTTGGAGCAGAACTAGCAGGAGATATTTAGTGGCCTGCAAATAATCCGGTATAACCAAGATATCATTCTCTTCGTGCCAACTGTTTGACAAAATGCACAAGAAAGAGAGTGATAAGTTTTGAGGAAATCAGCAAGTAAATGCTAGATCAATATCTACTTTCAGGAGTTGGAGTTATTACAGTCATCTCTTGGGTAACAACTAGTTCAGATCATTACAAAAATACTTTCAGCAGAGGGAATCAGAAATTGAACAAGAGGAAGAACTTTCAAACTTATTCGAAACTAGATAAGCACCCTCTTCCAGTTATCCGAAATTTTGCAGTCTGATTTTATTAACAGCCAACAGAGATCAGTACAGAGATAACAAATTGTCTGACAAAATTTCAGCGGTTCAGTCGTATCAGGAAGGAGTTGTGAAACTTCTGGGAGATGCTAGCGATTCGTTCCCTGAGAGTGGAACCTTATCCTTGGCAGCTGCAAGTTATTCACGTTCACTTGCAGAGTCTAGTAGTTTTCTAGCTATGGGGAAGACGCAGAGTTTGGAAAAAGTCTTGAAGGATCTTGTTTAGGTTCAGCAACAGTTAGTCCAGATTTCACAACCTGATGAAATGAAAGAAATACTTGGCATGTATGATGAGTATAATACACTTCCTCCACGTGTTCAGAGAGATTTAACCTTCTCTAGTTTCATGGACTTTCACCCAAAGCTTCAATGCAAGAATTTAATGGAAAGGAAGCGGTGTCAGGATTTGGCTCGAGATCTACTTGCACAAGATAGGTGCAGAAATTTATATGAAGAGTTTCCAGCTATCATTAATCAACCTATAAGTGAACAAAAAACTAAGTTAGTTATTGAAGGAAAGCATTATGAGGTTGTCGTTGAAGTCGGAGATTGCAAAACAAATGTTGAATCAATATATGAAGGAGAGGCTAAAGAAGAGGTAGCAAATGTGCAGGTTACAGAATATGAGGAATCATGTGATTTCTATAGCAGCGCATTGCGTATGCATAATGATGATTTGGATGGTCAATCAGAGAATGCATTTCAAAATGATAACGATGTGAAGCATGCCTTGCAACGTCAGCTAAAGGTCAATAACGATGCTATTACTGCAGCTCTTGTTCACCATGATAGCACTCACCAGATCATTGAGGATCTTTACAGGAAAGCCCAGAAAGAGACAAAAGAAGATGGTATAAGGATTGGACCTTATGTTGCAGATTTACAGGAGGTCAAAACAACTTTTGAGGATTGGAAATCATGATATCTGTGTTTACTTTCAGACTGCGATTACCTGTTACAGGTTGCTGGAAAATATGCTAAGCAGTTGAAGGAAAAGGAGGATGAGCTTAATAAGCTTAATAGAGAGCTTAGTGTTACTTAGGGTATATTAGAAAACACACGTATTGCTCTTCAGGAAGCAAGAAATCTCCGAATTCTTTCAAGAGGTGATACAGGAACTTGATAGCATACAACAAACCTATGATTTGGATAGCTGCCCCAAAAGATATTTGGATCATCCAGAGTTTCTTTATGAGTTAGATAACTTTCAGGCGATCGACAATTTCTTGTTTGAGATGGATGTTGAATTGACATTTAATAATCCTTTCTTTGAGTTATCTGAGGAAGGTATTTCCTATCCCCATGACAAGGATGAGGTTCATTGCAGAATTTGGGACCCATGTTCAATTATTAGAGGCGAGTCTTGGTCACCAGGTTTGAGTAGCGGGATGAGTTCAGTTGCTGAGCAGCGTGGTTTTTACACCTGCAGTCCAGGATGGGCGGTTATGTCTTGTGGCATGATGAGTGATATGCTTTTCCTTGCTCTACCTCTCATTGATGGTGAGATGCCTCGTGTTGGCGAGCATCCCTTGGTTCATTCCTCTTTCCACACAGCCGCAACTCCTCTACATTCTCATATCGATTCATCCAGTGCTTATGGTATTGAGAGACAGTTATGGAATCCTTATGCTGCTTCAGGAATTCCAGTAGAGTTGGATAGTGCATCGCATGTTAACCACATTGTATGGGATGCATTCTGTTTTCCATTCAGCCCACCTAGAGAGAACTTTCTTTTCCGATTATTACAGAGGTGTGGGGTGAGTGATTGGGTTGGTACGCTTCCTCGCTTGCAGATGGAAGCCTTGTCCGACAGTCAGCGTATCTTGCCTCTTTAGTACAGTTTCTAGTTCAGGTGACAGATCAGAGGGGCAGTGTTATGGCAGTTGGACATTTCTGGTGATTCACTTAGTAGGGGCATAGGGCATTAGGATATTTCGGCCAGCTGGGGAGCTGGATGGCCCTTTTGCTTATGGGATCCAGGAGGGAAGTACTTGTAGTTGGTATTTATTTAGGGAGTCGATTGGTGTGAGGTTTGGTTTTCCCCTGCATCTGACCGTAGAGGTGCTAGAGATCTCAGTTGGAGTGAGGTTCTCAGTTGGGTTGAGGACTTTCTCACAGATGATGGCGACACAGGGCAATTTGGTACGACTGATCCTGCAGTGATTTGGGATCCTGACATTAGACTGGCTGTTGTTTGGTTGTTGTGTGAATGGCTTCATAGGTCAGGGCATAATATCTGTTTCAGTTCCCCACGAGAGATTGGTGGAGCAGTTTCCCTGAGGTTGGTTTGGGATCTAGGTATTAGGATCACAGCATGCAGATACCGATTGCTTGAGAGCAAGCAATCTCCGGGAAGGGATGATTTGTAATGTCCCCTTTCCGGGGCACATTATTTCATGCCTTATAGGTAGCCTTTCATCATGGTCCGGTGGGCTAACCGAGGCTTGGTAGGTGATTAGAGGGATGTTTGGCCTTGGTGTTTTCAATTTCAGGCCAATCAGATCAGTTCTACATGGTTTCCAGGGTACTTACTATTTATAGTAAGTTAGCAGAACTTAGATTTCCTGGCATTTCAGTAGTGGACTTGGAGCGCCTCGCCGAGAGCTTTCCGGCAAGCTATCACACGTCTTCATCCGAGTTCGTTTGGCCCTCCGTTTTAATGCTAGAAGATTCCTACTTTTTATTATGTCACTTTATAACCCAACGGTTATATTTATTTTAAAAGTGACTTTAAGTGGGATATAAAGAGACAAAGTGGGCTAACTGAAGAGTCACAGTTGCAGCTTTAAAAGAAGACTTGGAGTCTCATTGGGAGATGCTTAGTTTTATGAGTTTATTTTCTCTTGGAGAATCTAGAGAGCTTCAGCTTTCAGTTCTGGAACCTGAGGACGGAAACCCAGTTCATCTCCGGTGCGGATTCACAGCAGAGTTCGCCATTGTATTCACAGGTTCTTTTCTGTTATTTGATATTCTGTTGCATGTTGAGTTCAGATTTGGATTGTGAGAAATCCCACTGTTATTTTGTAATGCAACAATGTTGCTGAGGGTTTTAATGGAATATATATTGCTGGCTTATTACTGTTGAATCCATGGTTATTTGCATGAATGTATTTGTTTAAATCTGCATGAGATATATTTGTGAAAATTTTCGGGAGATACCTGGTTCGGGTCATTACATACAAGGCCAATAAAGCATGAAAGTGGGCTTTTCGATTCACTTTGCATTTTAGGAAACTTGGTTTGTTTACTCATAAGTGAGATGTTTATGTCTCATTACAAGTCATTCTTCTTTGACATATAAGTGTAGAGGTGGACTTTTTGGTTCATATTGCATATTGGGAATGACTTGGCTCTTTCCCTTTTCTTTCTTGAAATATTTTATTACAAGAACGGGGTTTTTAGTCCCGACTCCATATGCAAGAGAAATGAGTGTCTGGAGCTTTCTCATGAATGGAAGAACTTGCATCTCTTCTTGGGAAGAATTTGCATTTTTATGTGCATCATTCGAGGAAGAACTCGTATTGCAGCTACTCTTCAAGAAGAAGTACTTGCTCTCTTTTTGAAAACCAATGCTCATTCAAAAAACCACGCAAATCTGAAAATGAAATCTCTCAATATTGAAGACTTCGGGCCTAGGAAAGACCTTTAATTTGTAGCTTTATAGATGAAGAATTTGATTAAATCTTCTCCATGAATTTTAGACAAATGGTTGAATGTGAGAAGAATTTTGCTTGAGATTAGCTTCTCTTTGACTGGTTCAACCTTGGAAGACGTGGTTTTCGATGTAGATTGCAAGCCATAATGCACAAGAACTCAAAAACGGCGCCTTAGATGATCAGCATGGTTTTAGTTCATGAAAACAAGCTGTAAATTTGTTTATCTTCCTTTGGATGGGCCTTTGCATTGATGCTGCAAGTTTAAAAAGACATTCCCTTGCTTAAAATGCCATTTTTATACCCTAGAAGAGCTTTAAAGAGATCGCTGCAAGTTTAAACAATGTTTCTCTTCAAAAACAATCCCGTTTTTGCCCTATACGGGATTTTGGAAAGACGTTGCAAGCTGCAGCTAAATGTTTGCTTTACAAAAAACAAGATTTGGAGGGCATTTACATCTCACATGACTTGCAATGACCAAAAATGGGATTTTACAAAGCCAAAACATGAAGTATTTAAGCAAAATGCTGCTTTGTGATATGTTTATCACCACAAAATCGCTGCCCATAAGAAATAACGAGCTTCTCAATGGCTTAAACATGTCAAAAACACAACTTTTAAGCAGCAACGGGTATTTTGAATGCGTTTACATTTTAAATTTGTTCTTTTTAATAATGACAGGCTTTTATATATGAATCACAAGTCTGAAATAACCCATTGATAATAAAAACGGGTTTTTCATGATGTTTTACATATACAAATAGCCATTTTTTACCTTCTTTGCTCAATATGGGTATTTCATGAGACATTTCAAGTTAAAATGATGTCCATTAATATAGTAACGGGTTTTGGAGATGTGATGACCCCCTTTTTAGCAGGTCTTTGCAGTAGCTTGGTCAGCTCATCATAGTGACCCTCGTGAGCTGATGCCTGGGTTTTAGGGTCCCAGTTGGCAGATTTACTATTTTTAGTAAGTCTGGACTTACTATTTTTAGTAAGTCAGTTCGGTCAGTTTCCCTTTCTGGCAGGGCAGTATCGGCAGTGACCAGTTTCCAGACAATGCTCAGTCTGTTCAGTTCCTTGGTTTAGTAAGTCTATTTTCGGCAGTTGCTAATTTTGGCAATACAGTGGATGACTCCGTCAGTCTGGCAGGTTCAGTAGTGGATGTAGGTTTTATCACTGGAGTGCATACTGATTAATTAATTAATATTAATTAATAACGATATGTTATTAATTAATAATAAAGTTATATTATTATAATAATACTTTATTATTATAATAATTTGGAAGTTGCTATTCTGGAGACTGGTTAATTGATATATCCTTTTGGGAAACTATGGTGTCCGAAGAGTTATAAATACGGAGGCATTCTTAATGCTGAGCATCGAATATTGAATATTGAAAATTGTTCTTGGGAATTGTTCCTAACTATTTGAGCCCTAGCTGAAGGGTCAAATTAGTTGATTGAAGACTGATTCTTCTTCATCTAATCATCAATCGATTGCTGTTGTATAATCGGTTGAGTCTTTATCGTGCTGTTGTATACGATTGAAGAGATTCGGAATTCTGAAAGTTTGGAGGCACACTGAGGGTGCTGGTTTTTTCTCTGAGTTTACGGACTTACATTGAAATCCAATTGAGTTGAAGCAAGAGTTCTGAATTTGCTGATTGTGGATGGTGAGAGGTGGAATCCTCTTGCAATTCAAACGTCATTGGGGAGCCCACTGTTCATTTGCCATAAGGCATATGCTGATAGCCGTGGGAGTATAGAAGCCGTGGCTGCTGGGAAAACGCGGGTAGACTGGATCCCGCGTCATCACTTGCTGGGCAAGTAGACTATTGGGGCCGTAGTAACTGGGCCGTTGCTGCCAGCACAAGTAGCGATCCTCACGTTGGAAGGGAGCCTGATTGGGGTGTACTGGGAGTTCATGGAAATTGGCCAGCAGCGCAATACATAACCAGCCATTTGCATGGGGAAAGTCTATCTTTTACCTGCGGGTACAATACGAGGTTGGATCACCAAGTATCAACGTACAACCAGGTTCCATTTTGCATTACTTCGAACTTAATAAGTTAATGTTGTAATTTCAATACTTGTTTTTCAAAAGAAATAATAATGCTGGAAACAATCATACCAGCAAATTGAGAAATATGATGGATTGTTGAATTGATAAAGTAATCCATTTCGGCAAAGTTATTGTTTATGCTTTCGAAGTGTTATCCAATTATAGATATATACTTTTCTCAAATCCATTGCAAATCAGTTGGAAGAGTATCATAATATCAAACAAACTTAGAGCAAAGCAGTTGAAATTATCTACAAGCCAGGTTAAGCCCAGTACCAGATTACCTGCCAACTGTTTGACATAATGTCAAACTTAGGATTTGCATGGTAATTGATTAAAATTACATGGTTTAAAGATGAGGCCAAGACAGGCTCATTACAGGAGAAGTCATTAAATGTTTTAACATGTACATGCAAACATGCAATGCCTTTAAAAATCACCACTCTTAGACTTGAAAAGTAAAACACAGCATCTAATGTCTTCAAAACGCGTTTTTAGAAGGAGAATTACATGTCTTCAAAGTTATAACAGGGTTTGGGGAAGAGTTTACACATAGAGACATGCTTTAACAAACATGTAAAGTGCTCCAAAATTGCCACCTTTGCTTTATAACAGGATTCAGAAGACTCAATACTTGTTTGAAATAACATGTAATTGCATTTAAAAATAACACCATTAAGCTTACACAATAACGAAGTTTTTAAATGAATTTACACATGTAATAAAATTGACACATGTAACTGTCTTTAAAAATCCCACCTCTGAGACCTGAGCCTTAAAATTCTACAATTGAGTTTCAAACACGATCTGCATTGTGATGATATGCAATGTCAAATAAAAACCCCACCTAATTGCATTTAAAACATAATCTTTATATGTAACTTATAGTAATAATAATATAATAGGTAGGACTTAAAAAGTCCACCATTACATAAACTATTAAAAACTATAAGTAATACTTCTCAAAATGATGTGAAATTTTAAAGTGGGGTTTTAAACCCACTTTAAATATAAATGACATTTTTCCTTCGTGCAATTACCAACAAAAAGCCCATTTTTGAGGGATTTTAACAAAGACATGCAATATAGGCAGAAAAGCCCCACCTGCAACACGCTAAAAACCTTAATAACTTGAGCTAGACAACTTTGATCGAGGTCTAAGATAGCTCAAAACGAGCATAATTGAAAATGCCATCAATCTAGGACAAAAATAAAACCAAAAACCAAACACAAGACCAAGAAAAAGCAAATAAGAAAACGCCTTAGAGAATTTAACCTACAATATTTTCCGTAGGGTTGTCCAATTTTGCGAATACAAAATTGAGGACAACAAAGTTCTTGAGTTGCATTTCATTTTTTAGTGACAAAATCATGGATGACAGAATGAATTATTTGTTGGAATCAATGAAACAAACTCAGGCTAACTTATAAAAGAGGCTGAAGACCATGGAGTCACACAAAAAAGAGGATGTTGGAGATAGGCTTTGTGATATCCCAATATTAGGACAAAAAGAAATATTATGTAAACAAATAGGCAAGGAAAGAAGCATACCTTGTCTTTGTAAATAATCCGCATTTCATATAGTTTAGAGTTGATCTAGTGATAGATGGAGCTTGCCACTCACGAAGGCATCCATCCACCATGTAGACACCATAGCTCTGATGATATGTACAAGTGACCTCAGGCTGATCACTTGTATATACCACCATAGCTAGTGAGCTACATGATGGACCGTTGGCTTGATGATCGGTTTTTGCAACCATCATCATGTAATCACCATCATGTTGTGCACTAACTTCATATGCAATGCCATCAACATGCATGCATCCATCCATGACATGCCATCATACACATGATATCCACATCATACATGGATACATCCATCTTGATGTAACTACATAGTCATCATTAATATCATTGCATCATATCACATAATGCATCAGCCTTCATAACCATATTATAGCATCATAAGACTTGCATCATATCATGATCATTGCCGCTGCATAGCATCAAACATAATGTCTTGCATCATAATTGCATTCACAACATAAGCATATCATTGCATCATTATCAACTAATCCATCTTTTATCGACAATGCATACTAAGCCGATATATGTTATCGGGTTTGATAGCATAATTACCATTTGCTATCGTGAGATTCAACAAATATATGGATCGGGCATATCAGATTTTTATCATAAGACTCATCCGATATATATCGGGCATGACAGATCAATTACAATTTGTTGTATGAGATATAAGCCGATCAAGCATAATCGGGCTGGGTTACTTGTTAATACTAATCATTCATGATTATGTTCACCGCAATAATCATGAATGATTACTACGATGAGCTACATAATTTCCAATTGATATGAAAGGTGACGTCCATTCCACCCGCGCCTCTTCATGGATCGCGGAAGATATAAATACAAGTCTAGCGGCACACCAAGAGGGCAGATTATACGATTTGATAAACAATATATTTCCCTTGTGGAGCGCTCGATAAGAGCATAGCAGGTTGCCATAGCAACCAACGGTGCAAGCATCTCATATTTCATATCAGAGACGGTATCCTCAGAAGCATAATTAATTATTGATATATCAGAGACGACTTCCCTCATCAGAGAATCAGTGCATATTAAAGTCAAGAATATCAGATATAGCCTACATCTCTGTCACTGAGATTATTCGTAGCTTGTACATGCAGTGTGGACAACACAATATATATCAGAGACAACCATTTAGGTTATAGAGCACATTTCACATTCTTATATCAGACACAACCTATCTATTATTTGTAAACAGTCTTCTTGAAGCGTATGCATTTGGAATTAAGCATAATTTGTGTATGCATTTGGAATTATACATAACAACTCAACTTTGCATTTGATATTGCATTATAAACTTGTTATACTATCAATAGTACTATTTAACTATAGCAATTTTCCAATAATTGCATTTGTAAAACTATATTTTGAATTCATAAGCCAGTAAATCAAGTTGGAATCACAGAATTCATGTAGTGCCTCTCATCCAGCAAAAAGGGGACCGTACAGGCTTTATGCCGCAGACAAGGATCTTGAGTTTCTACATTAGACAAAGGGTTTCTTACCCAGTATGTTGGAGGTAGTTGAGGATAGTTTGACCATGATAGATCAGTCAGATTTCAAGAAACTGCTTTGGGCAATGAAGCCATTAATGACTTCTTTGATTAAGGCAATGTTTATAAGACATCCTGATTAAAAGGTAAGATTTGTTGTCGCTTATTGCCTCGGTGATATTATAAGAATTTTAGCTCCCTAAGCACCTTACAATGATGACATAATGAGAGATACTACAACTGATCATTGTCAGCTTTTGTTGTCCTCAATTTTGTATTTGGAAAATTGGACAACCCTATGGAAAATTTCATAGTTTAAACTCTCCAAGGTGATTTCTTTGTTGTTTGGTTTTCTTTTTGCCCTTGGATTGTTGCATTTTGAATTCCGCTCGTTTCGAGCTATCTTAGGACTCAATTGTAGTTGTATTTCAAGAGATATAGAGGAATTAAGTACACTGCAGGTGGGCTTTTTAAGCCTGACTGCATGTCTTTATTTCTTGTTTAAAATATTGATTAAGTGGGCTTTTATTAGTCATTACATGTCGTCAAGGGGGTCATTTGCTTGCAATTTGGAATTAAAACTCCACCATTACATATTCGTAAGGGAATATATGATTTTTAAAGAGATTATAAAACATTGGTGGGCTTTTTGAGCTTCATTACATGTTTTCTCTTTAAAAGTTTAAATGCTTGTAAATGTGCATGAGAAACCCGTCTTTAAAACAAAATGATGGTTTTTAATTAAACTAATACTTGCTTAGTGTGTTTTTTAGGCTTATTTGCAAGTATTATTTTTGTTTTAAATAGAGGCATGTTCTTGCAAAACAATTCCTAAAACCTGTCCAAAGACAAGGTGGTGTTTTTTGAAGGCTTTACATATGTGTTTTAAAGTTATCAAATGACTTGCGAATGCTCATAAAAAGCCCATCATTGGATAATGAAGGTAAAAGTGGTGATTTTTGAGTGCATTGCAGGACTTAAAACCCGTCCAAAGGTGTTTTAAGACTAAGTTTTATTAAAACTATTGCATGTATATGGAAATAAAAATCCCGTCACTGCCTTTTATATATTGTTTTTGACTTGCAATGTCAAAATAAAGTCTTGTCATTATGCAGGCATGTCTTTTGTTATACATAATACATATGGTAAAAAGTATTTTTAATTATATAATGACTTCAAATGCTCATCAAAAACCCAATGGTGGTGCTTAAAGACAATTTTTAAAAACATTGCATATGTATGTTGAGTTCAAAAGCCTATTTTTAGACCTTGAAACATCTTGCGCAAGACATTAAAAAATCCGTCATTTTTATTTTAAGACATTTTGTGACTTGTAATGATGTTCCAAAAGCTCGTCATTATTTCCAAACAAAGTTGTCATTGTTTTAATATAAAAAAATGACTTGCAAATGCAAAGAAAAAGCCCGTGCATGACATTTTGAATGCATTTGATGGTCATTTGCAGTGATTCTAAGCTTGCAATGTTGTTTTAAAAGCCTGTCATTGCTCTTTTTAAAATATTCTAAACTTGTAAATGATGTCTAAAAGCCCATTTTTATTAGTTTTTGAAGTCGTTGCTGCAAATACAAATCATTTTTACATGCATCGGCCTTCCAAAAACCCGTCATTGCTGTTTGAAAGCATTTCCAGCATATGCAATATTGTTTTAAAAGCCAGTCTAGGGCATTTAGAGCATTTTTAAAGGGTAGAAACAAAACATTTTTGAAGGAAATACAAGCATTTCTAAGCTGTAATGTCAATGAAAAAGCCCGTCCTAGGGCAGAAGCAAGTTATTTTTCAAAAACAAGAGCATTATCAGCCATGTTATAGCATTTAAAAAGCCTGTCTAAGGCATTTTGAAGCGTTTTTGAAGGGGAAGAGATCATTTCAAGTTGCAGCAGTGTTGGAAAAACCTGTCCTAGGGCAAACTCAAAACATTTGCACCTTGTATTGTTGCACACGAATCACGTTTTAACTCCTTGGACACCATTTTTATCTCTATTGCAAGTTGTCTTGTAATGCACAACTGGGAACCCTTTTTTGATGTTTGAAAGAGTCTTTGAGCTGCTATTTTCCGGTATTATGGTTTACATTCTCAGCCATTTGTCAAGAGATCATCAAAGACTCAGAATTGCATTGATTGTTAAGGAGAATTTACTCAAGTTTGGTTGCCTATTTAGCCAAGATTTGGGGATATTTTCCCAAATTCGAACCAGCAAAGATTTGGAGTTTTTCTTCAAAGTTCAAGCATCTTTTTCTTCACATTTTGGTTCCTAGCAAGATAAATAATGCAAATTAAACAATACATGTTCGTCCCAATTGATGCAAGTTGGAAAACAAGTTCTTCCCACAAAGAGAAAGTCCAAGTAATATGTTTTTTCTCTTCCTGCAGACGGAATTAAAAACCCCGTCCATGAGCTTGTCTTTCCAAAAAAGGGCTAAGTTTTTCTCTACTTGTAATTGGAACTAAAAAGCCCACTTGCAAGTGTTTTCCAAGCACTTTTGAACTCTCTTTTCGAGATGCAAATGGACTTTAAAAACCTGTTTGTAGGCATCAAGTTCCTTCCAAATGACTTGTAATGGTAAATAATAACCCCACTATGAGTAAAAGGTCTTCCCATTTGTATATATATGCCTTGCATCTTATTTCCATATCATATACTTGCATTTCATCCACCTGCAGTGCTCCAGAAAAAACCCCATTTTTCATCTTTTCTCCCTTTTAAAAGGATGATTCCAACCACTTTCTTCCATCTTTTATTTCTCAAAGGCCTTCCAATCATATCCAACATGCATAGCTCCAAATTTGCAAAGTTCTAGCTTGGAATAAAGATCCACGACTTCTCCTATTTGCCCGCATGATCTACCTAATCAACAGATCATGGCATTAGTATTATTTTGCAAACGAACTCGAAGAATGGGACACGAAGATGAAATCAATCACATGATGGAATCTACAAGGAGGTGAGAAAGTGAAAACGATGGAGAGCATAGGAAGTTTCAAGACTAATTTCAAGCAAAGGTCAAGGTGCAGATGTTCCCACTCATGTACAGATTTGAAGATTTTCGACATCTGAAAATCTAGTGACAAGAAGACCGACAAAGAGATTACAAGTGGGGATGGAACGCATCCCTCTCTCCCATAGCCCTACAATTCTATGGGGACCTTTGCTGGGATGTAATAGGAGTCGTGTCTTGTCAAACACTTAGTTTATTTTCATTATGCAATTTATTTTTGACAGATTACATGTAATGTAGAAGTAAGATGTAATTGCATGTGATAGTATCACTTGCAAAGCTGTAACATGTAATCCAACTGCAGGTCAAGTTAGTTAGGACCTGCAGTTTGAATAAGTCAAAGTTAGTTAGGGAATAGGTCAAAATTTATTGGGTTTCTCCCACCTTTCTCTCTTAGCCCCTCACCTATAAATAAAGGAGGGTGCTCATTGTATTTTTTATCTTTTGGCAATGCAAGAAAACTCTGTCAATTTGTATATGCACTCTAAGACTTTGAGCTTAGATGTAAATTGAATTGCTTTAAATAAAAGAGGCAGGTTGTTTTAAGACTTTGTGCCAATCCAAACTGTTATGTGACAACATTTTCTTGAGTTGATTGTGAGTTTTACTGCTTTGTTCAAGGGAGATTTGGATTCAACCTTGTAGACTTTGAGCTGCATATTGGGTTCAGAGTTATAATTTGATTTCAGGTGAAATATGTGTCGGAGACTTCGAGCTGCACATGTGTTTCATTCTTGTTCTCAAAATCTCATAAGGAGCCATGGAAAGACTTTGAGCTTTCATGAGCTTCTTGGTTACATAAAGTGCTGGTACGCTAAAGATTATTCTTACGTTTAATCTTCTGTTTATCGGAATTATTGCTCTAACAGATGCTTTGTAAGTGAAATACACTATTGTTTTAAGATTGTATTGTAATAGTAACATCTATTTTGAAATAAGAGAGTAGGATGAGTGTCCCACCCTGATCCATCTTAGTGTAAATAAGTAGTTAAGTGTTTTGTTGATTCTAGTAGCAATAAGAGGGGGGAGCCTTCCCTGAGAAGTAGGAGAGATTGTCTCACATGCTGTGGCTAGAACCACTGTTTTGCAATTGATCCTTAAAAACTATCGGTTGCAAACTATCCACAGTTTTGTAAGTTGTGATCACAGTGACTTACAAAATTGCCACCCAACAGCTTTCATGGGTTAGATGGTTTTAGAAGCCCTTCGTTTAGTAAGAGGGTTACGATTTTAGAAGTGATGGCAAAAGTCAGATCTTGTTTTCTTCTGATTGATTTAGATTGTGATGATCTCATTCTTGAAATGCTTTATCATTTCATAGTTTCTATCAATGAGGATCATGAAGAAACTATATTTTCTTGCATGCAAACCTTTATGGCCCTAATGATTAATGAAAGTGATGCTATCTACCAACCTTTTCATCTATGCGATTGGTTGTTATGAAGCAAGAATAGGTTACTTCTTCAGCTGCATATGAACTAGTTAGCAATGAGTACAAACAATGTGAGGAGAAGCTGAAACTGTATTTAGCTAACGAGGAGCAGATGGAAGAAGAGGTATTCAAATCAGAAATTGTTGATGAAGAAAATTCTTTACCACATATGAATGTATTATTGAACCCCAAGATGATTCCTTTGAAGGTATGCAAAAGCTGTTGATGTGATTGTGCATGAGGGATGATACAAAACATTAGCCTTGAGCACATATTCAGATCTTTCCAATGAAGTTGATGACACTAATGATAAAGTTGTTGAAAACGGACAGGTTGAAGCTTCCAAAGCAGCTTATGATGTGGGTTTCCTATCTATTTTCAGTGATGATAATACAGGTATGTATCAAATTGACTCACCATCAGGACCTAGGGGGAGAAATTACATGATATTTTCAATCTTTTAAATTTGGAAAGTGATTTGTTTATGGAGGCAATCACTCATGGGGAAAATAACATACATACTTTTTCTCATCAAAGCAACCAGCTATTTAGTCCAATGAGTCCAGGTATCTTGGCACCAAAATATGACGAAAATGACCAAAGCAATGTCCTAGCATCATCTCAGGAATTATGTGTAGAGGAATTTTGTTGAGATAGCTACTTTTTACAATCCATTGCCATGCCTTTGTCTATGCATCAAAAGGCACTAGGGTGAGTGTTATCACTTTACCATGTAATTGAACATTGCCATAATCTTTTTTGAAATTCATACCATCAACCATGGCACTGATGAAAATATCTGGATCTCATATTTGCCTAGAGCATTCGAGAACTCTTAGAATTGGAGAATGGATATATGTGGAGATTGTTTCACCTTGTTTGTTCAGTTTCTAGCATCATCGAATCATCCTACTGAATTCAAATATATTCTCTCATGACTTTTGTTTTCCTGATCTAGTTTTGCTGTCTGATAAAATCAGTGTTTTAGTAGCTAAATATTAATCATGGAAATTTGTATCTAGAATAGGTAACTGTGAAACATGGGTATGATAAACCTTAGCAATAAGTGAGCTCAAAGAATTAATGCTATATTTTATCTCTATATAATTTTAAGATTAGTGGCACCAATTTGTAATGCAATTCTTGCTGTTCTTGAAACTGGCTGTCTATATAGATCGTTAAATATACAGGATTTCATGGGAAATTTTTTAACACTGTTCATGCTAAACCTTGGTCTATCAAGTAGCTCAATGATTTAATTGGATATGTTCTCTCTATATGATTAGACTGTCCACAATTTATGGTAGAATTCTAGTATTATTTGAAACTGCTATGTCTAAATAGATATTGAAGTTTGAGCTATGCAGGAACTCATTAGAAAATGTACTTCTACTCTACCCAAATATTTTGTAAGAAGTCAATGTAATTAAATGGCATATTTACTGTAGGAAACAAAATTGTCAAGGCAAGAACTCTCAACAGATATAACTATGGCAGAGGGATACGAATCATTTTTTTCATGCACACGTACAACAAGTCGGGGGAGGGTCTGCTACTCAGGTACTCTTACATCTGTTGTTTTCTATGTTCACCAGTGGCATGGTATGAGCTTTTGGCTATTTCTTTTATATCACTCTCTTCACTTTCTTTATTTGGTTTTTGTCTGGTTGGAGTTTGTGATTCTTAAATTCTGGAGGCAACCTTGACCTAGGTTTCTTACATCTTGTTGGGACTAAAAATCCATTGCTTCAAACATGTAAACATGATTTAACTAATACTACATCATGAGTCGAAGGATGTTCATCCTAGACTCTTAGCCAATATTTTCAATTATATCATTCTTATTTTTCATAGTTTTGGCAGATAGGATTAGAAGAGAAGAAGATTATCATTTTCTTGAAGAAAAGAGAAAGTACCTATTCTTCGCAACACTAGTACCAAAATTCTTCCTTGAGTGCGTCTCTCAGTGGTCAGGCCCAATCAATTAGTACTTGCAGCCCCATGCATGAATTGGAGAGGGCTTCCTTGTAATGTTCCTATTTTCGAGTTATCTTGCTTTGCAAATGGCTTTTTGGGTATCTTTCATCCTTATTAAAGTCGTTTGATGTTTCGAACGAGCTCAAATGCTTGAGAGGACTCAGTGGGCATTTTTCGATGTCATTTGTGGCTTCTGGTGTGTTCTCCAAGATTCTTGGAGATAATGTCTACTTATTTTATGTCATTTGGTCAGGTTCGATTATCATTATTCATCATCGTCATCACTCCTGACAATCAATTTTTTTTAATTTTGATGCATGTTGATCGTTTCCACAACTCAAGTGTAATATTGACCTATATTTTCATTAAATTTATGTTGCCCATTTAATTAAAAAATTTATATGCACCTTAGGAAGAAAGAAAGAAGTTTTAACATCCACGAGGCTAAAGATAGCCTATGGTGACCGCCTCAAACACTGAATTTTGCATTTCAGCCCTGTTCTTGTGCAACTTGATAATGAGTGCCCCCAACTGCTCAACCGTCCACTCGTTGAATAAATCAATCCAAGAATTAACTTTCAAGATATTAACATAGCTGTCCCTGTTGTCCTTGAAGGCAATCATACTCTAAAATGAAATGATTTTCTATTCCCACTTTTCCTGGAGTGCAGAAAATATACTCTTTCTTCCCACACTTCTTTTGGTCTTTGTGATGTCCGCTTTCTAGAATAGGATCTAATAATAAATAATAAAAATAAATTAATGAAGAAAGTGGTGTTTTTGTGAAAGAAATTTTAAAAGGCATTTTATAAACTTAGTTTATTTTTTTTTATTAATTTTTTTTTTTAAATTACAATTTGAAGTGGATAGAAGTTTTTGAAAATGTGCTCCGCAAAGTTTGTGGGGAAGGCAACGGGTGGATTCTAGAATCGACAGAGGACCTGGATGTAGTACGTAATAAAGTCATTATGTATTAGACTTGGTTATGTTTGGTCAGAAGGGTAGTTAGGAGCGAGGAGATGCGTCGGTTGGTTTCCCCAACCAATTGACTATTATATAAGACTTTGATTTATTGTTGTGGGACTTATGGTTTGATGGTATTAATAAAGAAATAATATTTCCTCGCCATCTTGGTATCTTGGTACGTTACCAGGGATTTTTTTAGTGGCGATTATTCGCCAATTGGCGAATATGTCCTGATCGGGCTATAGAAATTGGCGAAAAAAAACACCGTAAACTAGTTGACCGGTTCGCCCAGATTTTATAAAATAGTCATATTGTGGTCGGAACGTTCGCCACTATGATTACGCAATTTCAGTTTGGTACTCGGGTTCTTCGCCCATATTTCTCTTTAATGTTTACTCTTATTCGCCACGGAATTAATTGAGTGTCTCTTTTGACGAACATCATTCGCCAAATTTCCATTTTCCTATGTCAAATTTTTATTTGTCCTAGGACCCAATTCGCCATGCATCACACACAATGGGGTCCCAAATTCCCGCCCTATTCGCCCACTCAATTGCTTGAAATTACGCGGGGTTCGCCAAA
>MU223658.1:412925-469085 GCA_018584345.1 Thuja plicata
GCGGGGGTTTTCAGGGGCAGCGCCCCCGAAAGCTCAACCGACTTTAATTATTTTATAAGGCATCGAAAGTTATTTTTCAGCTGAAAGACACAAAAATGTATGTAAGATGAAAGACACAAAAAAAGATAAAAAAAATCAGTGTTTTTTAAATTTTCTCAACTTGACAGCCGATTCATGCGATTTTTTCATGAATCGGCGATTCATGCTTGAGAATCGCCGATCTGATTCACCGGCTCCAAAAAAATCGGGAGCAGTGAATCGAATCGCGATTCACGCGATTCTCGTTACTCTGCAAAAAATACTACATTCTAATCATCCTTTTAAGCATACAAATTATGCTTCCGAGGGAGCGAATCACAAATGCTTTCTTTCCTCAGAAGCCTCTTGCCCCACAACCAGTAGTGCAGGACATTCAAACAACTCTCAAGGTTCAAATGCAAGCTACCAAGAATGTAGTGCCAGATGATATTCTTCAAAAATGGCAGAGGATTTGTTATTTTTTGTAGGCTCAGGTTTGATAGATCAAATTGAAGATGAAGTCGTTAATAAAGATGACAAATTGATCATTGAGAATGTACCGTCTTCCCATACTTGAGATCATTGAATGTATGTAAATGATCAATTTGAATCACGAATAGAAGAAACAAAGACACAGTTTGAGGACTCACAAGAATCAGATTTTGATTATTCACAAACACTTTCAATTTCACAATCCATCTACTCCCACAACCCAACAAAACCTTTGCCAAAGAAAAGAGGTAGGAAATCAAAGTTGGCCAAATTAGAAGAGGAAATCGATGCTGGAATCCAATCTATCTTGAATGGGAAATTATCAGTCTCCAAATGGCCGAGGAGAGCATGCTTCTCTCCTCGATTGCAATGAAGCTCCTCTCATGGAATGTCAGAGGACTTAATGCCTCTGACAAAATATCCCAGATTAAGCGTCAATTGGATGCATCTGGGGTAGACATAATTATGCTTCAAGAAACCAAGACATCATAACAAACTTTTGAAAACATAGCGAACAAGTGGAAAAAATGGAGTGCCACTCATTTCCCAACATTAGGTGCATCAAGGGGTCTTATTACGCTTTGGAACCCGAAGTTTGTAGTAATTGAAACGAATATTTCGGGTATTAATTGGCAGACATTGAAAGTAAAGATTTATGATCTCAGTTTCATATTGGTTAGTGTTTATGGGCCTACAACGACTAATGAAAAGGAGATTATGGGATACTCTAATTGCATATATACAACAAGCGGGCTTTGTGACGTGTAAAACATATCAAAATTGCCGTCCATGCGCTTTTACTTGGACTTTGCAAGTCATTTCATGAAAGACATGGTTTTCAATGTGCATTGCATATATAAATTGCCACCTCTACATATGAGTGGACTTTTGCAAGTCATATACAAGTGTTTTTAAAAACAAAATAAATAATAATCATGTTTATAAAGTTATAAGCTGCAAACATGCTTTAAACACCCACTTACATCATTCAAATTTTCAAAACAAAAACTTGTAATGCCTTACAAAATGAACGTCTTTAAGAAATAGGTGGGTTTTTAATTCCATATCGCAAGCTTTAAACAAGAAATGAAGACTTGCAGTCAAGCTTAAAAAGCCCACCTACAGTATACTTAATTCCTTATTATCTCTTGAAATATAGCTTTGATTTACTCCTAAGATATCTCGAAATGAGTGGAATTCGAAATGCAACAAACCTAGGGCAAAAACAAAAACGAAAATGAACCAAACAAACAAGAAAAATCAAACAAAGACTTGAAGGTTACCAAAAATTGAGCACTTGCTGTTAGGGAAGAAAAACCCATCGTAGCGAGAAAGATCAAGAGAAACTCGATGGAAACCTTAAAAAACGACATTCAAAGACGTAAGACCTAGGACAATTCAAGGGATAATTGATTGCCTTTATAAAACATCATTCAGAACACCAACTTAGAGAATTACGCCTACGAATTGATGAGAAAATTGCATACGGTTATCCAATTTTGCGAATTCAAAATTGAGGACAACAACTCCAAATGCATATGCTGAACATTAATATGCTTCAAGAATGCAGTTTACAATATGAGATTGTGTTTGATGTATAAATATAAATTATGCACAATGACCTGTATGGTTGTCTCTGTGTTGTCCTCAATTTTGCATTCCCCAAAATTGGGGAAACCCTACGCAATTCTCAATGATTGCTAGGAGTTTTTCTCTAAGAGTGTCAATGTTTTGTAAAGAGTTCTATTTGGCAGGATCAGTGTTATCCCTTAATCCTTTTTCGTTTTACTTTTTACAAAGTATCCAGTTTTTTTGTTTTTCTTTTCGCTTTGTTTTGCGTCTTGTTTTTGTTTCTGGTTTAGTTGTCACCTTTGTGCTCCAGTTGATCTTTAGGCAGTTTTCACGTCCTTCCAAGGTTAGTAAAGAAATGGTCTTTTTCTGGTCAAGCGCATAAAGTGTAAGCTTATTTTGTATGAGTGATAGATTTTAAACTCTATTCTAAGATTTTGCGTCATTCTGCAAAGTTTTACTTAGAAATTTTAATGATAGCGAGATCTTAAATCACATCCGCATATCAAATCATTAAAATTTTAAAGACGCATACAAATATTTTAAGTTCTTTTTGCGTTTAAAATAGATTTTTAAATGATATTTGCATGATATGCATATGTTGTTAGAGAAATTTATTTTAATAAATGACGAAGATAAAGATAAGATTTATTAATAAGACGTCGTTTTATTTATAATTCTTATAATTCATTACGAATTACCATTTAACGACGTCTTTCTTTTAAAAGAAAACAATGTTTTATTATTATTTTAAAATGATAATAATAATAATATCAAAATATTAAGGTTAATATTAAAATAATAAACTTATTATAATGCATAAATTGTTATTATAATTGGTTCTATTCTACTATAAATGTATTGTTTTTAATATGCAAAGAAAACGTTAATTAAAAGATGGGAGGTGTCGAAATTAAAAAGCTTTGCATATATGTCAAAAGACTTTCTAACCAATGGCGTCATTTTTTCCTGGAAAGAGCACCAAATTTGTGATTAAAAATCGGTGACTTTTCTTTTTAATTTCCCACGGCATATGGCGTTGAATCTTAATAAGCACCTGCAGCTAATATAAGATGGCGTTCATTTAATATAATATAACATATGCATTATAGTCTACTAAAGGCCTGCGACTTACCTTAAGGCGGCTTCAATAATATTATTGCTAAGGCTAAAAACTCCATATGCGACGCGATTTATTAAGTCTGGGCATAGTTTTATCATTTGGTAGCATATTACTTTTAATATGCAAGCCACGACTTGTATGGGATTCGTGACAAACATAAAGAAAGCCATGTGCTATTAAAGATGTAAGGCATCGATTCATGTGGTCTTTGCATATTTCAAACTATGCTTAAATTAAGAACCGGTGGCTTCTATGCACATGGCGTTACGTTTTATTACTAACGTTTATACTAAAAGTGCATGCCTTTGTTAACATGTTGTTAGACATATGCATTTGGAGCATGTATGGCGGTATTATTTTGGAAGAGTGCATCAATGTTTTAAATAAAACTCTTCCACAACATGCTGCGTTAACTACCAAGGAAGAGCTGGAGTTGATTTAATCACCATTGCATCCACTTTTATTGGTATCTTTCATGGGGAGAATTGTCTGTGTTTCCTTTTAAACTGTAGACTTCTTCTTTTCCAAGAAAGTAGCCATTAAATCTACAGTTGAACAAGTTTCATCTTGATCTTCAAGAACAGATTTTCCTTTTCATCTGCAATTTCGAAATTCATTCTTGATTCTTTTAGAGAAGAGGGAAGCATGCCATGTTCATAGGGCACATTTTTGAAGTCTTCCTCCTCTTTACTTGCTGTTTTCATGCAATTTTTGATGCATGACAAACACTTGTCCTTCCCCAAACCAAGACCAGTGATATTGGCTTTGATTTTGACAAGAATTTGTCAATTTTAAAGTCTATATAACTCTGCAAATTTCCTCTAATCAGCAATTTCGAGTTTCATTTCTTTTTCCCAAGTTTTGCTTTGAAGAGGAGTTTGGTTTTTCCCTTTGCATCCAAGGAAGGTAAATTGGTCATTTTCTTTTTCTTGTTTGCATTCTTTATGTTTTGTTTGTATATGCTCTCTTCTTCTCTCTCATATTTTCTAAAGTTGCATATAAGAATGTTATCTATTCTTATGTGCAGTGGGGATTAAAAACCCCGTTCTTATGATGATCTTCCCAAAAGGTGCATAAAATATGCAAAGTGCTGTCCACATATGCAGTCAGCCCATAAAACTCCACTTTTTCATATCCTCATTTTGAAAAAGAAGATGCAAAGTTTCCATATGCCATCATGCTTTGAAATTCATAAGTGCTGTCCACATATGCAATCCGCCATGTTTCAAAACTTACAGCTGCTGCGATCCTTGCCATGTCAGAGAAAGGATCTACATCACCTAAGTACAAAGGGAAGAATAAGATGAAGTACCAATATGATAAGTATCAAAACTCCGTTGTGGCATCTCAACTTACATCCTATGTGGAAGAGATTCGTGATACAAAGATTGGTCATTTGAACATGGAGGAGTTTCTAGAAAGGGTGAAGACATCCACCAAATATGACATGATCAGCGTTTGAGAAAGTTATATTCATCATGTTGCTACTTTCCCAACAGCTGCATTAGAACTTGAGTTTGTAATGGCATGTGCAAGAAATTTTGATCCTACTTCCAGGACGTCAAGGATCAGGATGGGAAGGTGGTGATTAGTCTCGATCCTGATACCATAGATTCGAGTGTTTATAGTACCGGCTGCTCCGATTGTCATGGATCTAACGATGGAGAAATCTCTCGAAAAATGGGAAAATGGTAAGACGGCTTATCTAAGGTATATGAATGACAACTGGTTGATCACTAAAAGACCAAATGTGGCCCGATGGCTGAAAGGCATGCATAGATCTTTTCCCGGATCCCATACCTTATTATTCTCACCAAGTGTAGCACTACAACCAAGAGTTGTTCCATCGTCCAACTCGAAAAGTGGATTGTCATATGTTTTCTCTACATCTGCTTTAAACAATAAGTAATCAAGAGAATTGTTGCTATGATAAATATCAAAATCAGAACTATTATACCTTTCATCAATGACTTCAAGGCTGTCCCAAGTCTCTCGTGCCTCATTATCATTTTCAGCATTATACTTGTCACGTCCCCGTTCCGAATATAATTCTAATAATTATTAAATAATTAAATATCATTAAATAAATAATAATAATAAAATTTAAGTATTGAAATTAATAATAATATTAAATAAATAAATAATGATATATCATTAAATTAATATTAATGTAATATCAATCATATAATATTATATATTAATGAATAAAGTAAAAATATAATTAATAATAAAATAATCAATAATAATATAAATATATATAATATAAACTTATACTTATTATCATTATTTGACATCTTATAAATATATATATTATCATTATCATGACATTAATTTGTAGCTTAATAAAATACAAATATATATTAATTAAATATAATATATTAATCAAACATCAAGCAACTAAAATGAATAGTTGCGGCTATAGAAATCGAAACCATAGGTATATGAGAAGAACGTCAAACAAGATAATAGGCATCGAAAGAAACATGGAAGGCATTTCTTCCTTTCAGAAATATGATCAACCAATCAACAAACATTAATCACCAGACAACAATTACAAATATCATCTAGTTGGCAAAGGAACATCCACTCAGCTTCATTCCTAATTAGCAAAATCCATATCGACTCATCCAAGCCAGTAGCCATGAACAAAGGAAAATATCTCTCCAGTTTGTATGCACGTCTTCACCACAAGACAATATACCCATCAAATCACGAGTAAGACAATCGCTGCAATCATCTTATAACAGCGATGAGTGTAATGGTTCTGCTTCTGTAACGTTTGTCAGAGACTGTGAAGACCGATCCTTCTTCTTTGTCTGCAACCACTAGATTCTAATCCGTTTCATCTTCCCAAATGCTGCGATACCAAATATAGGAAATACTGTGCATGTAAAGTCATATGTTATTGAGCTGCTGTAATGTTATGAGATATTGAGATAATAATAAACTGATATCCTCTGCTTGAAGAGTGGACATAATCTAGCAATGGATGAACCACTGTAAATTCTGTTGTGTCTCTTTTCTGTGCTTGGGTTTTTCCCTTCTGTTTTGTTTTAATTTCTTTATCTGCAAATTTAATTTCAACAATGTGTATCAGAGTTGGGAAAGCTCGTTTTGATTTTCTGGGAATTAGTGAAGATTTCTGAGAGTCATGGATGAAGCCGATAAATGGAAAATCGAGAAATTTGCTGGGCAAAATTTTGGGTTATGGAAAGTGCAGATTGAATCATTATTGATTAAGCAGGATCTCTCAGCCGCGTTGCAAGGAAATACCAAGGGTCAAGGATCACTAACGCTAGAAGAATGGGAGAAGCTCGATCAGAAAGCACGGGCGACGATTTTTCTATCACTCTCAAGCAATGTGCTCTTCAATGTCTCAACGGAGAAGACAATGAAAGAGCTGTGGCATAAATTATCTTCATTATATGAGATAGCTTCAACATCGAACAAGGTATTCATTATGAAAAAGTTATAGAATCTGAAAATGAAAGGAGGACTTATGTCGAATCATCTCAATGAGTTCAATACATTACTTTCTCAATTAATTTCAGTAGGCATAACATTAGATGTTGAAATGAAAGCTATTTTTCTGTTATGTTCATTGCCGAATAGTTGGGAAGGAGTGGTAATGCCAGTCAACACTTTGGTGGCTGCCAAAACTAAACTTAAATTTGATGAGGTTGCTACTACACTTCTCAGCGAAGACATGTGTAGGAAGAATCATGAGTCTTCCTCAGGTGACGCATTAATAGCGGTTAGCACAAGCAATCGAGGTAGGAGTCAAGAAAGAGGCAAAAATAATAACAATGAAAGGTCTCACTCCACACATCGGTCACAATCAAGAGGCAGAAACGGTACATGCTGATTTTGTGCTAAACCGGGACATACAAAACTGAAATGTTGGAAATACAAAAAGGCCCAAGATAAAGTGATCAATTACGGAGCACATACAACAGTTGTTAAGGATGATGGTGTATTGGTTCTTGCAGCTGGTGACACAAATGCAAGTTTGTGGGTTCTAGACTCTGGAGCCTCTTTCGATGCTACTCCATGTCGGAGTGCTTTCACGAATTATCAAGAAGGTATGTTTGGTAAAGTTTTTCTTGGAGATAACAAAGAATGTGATATTGTAGGAAAGGGTGATATTTTATTATTGCTGAAAAACGGTAGCAAATGGCTTTTGAAAGATGTACGTCATGTTCCTTCTCTTAAACGAAATCTAATTTCTGTGAGTTAGCTTTATGCGCAAGGCTGTAATGTTCATTTTTCTTTAGATTCATGGAAAGTAACCAAAGGTTTGCTGATTTTGGTAAAAGGAAAGAAACTAGGAAGTTTATATGTTTCAGAGTGCGATGGTGAAGTGGGAGCTGCCATGACCGTTACAGATAGTAATGCTGAACTTTGGCATAAGCGACTCGGTCATATGAACAAGAAGGGTCTTGAAGTTATGCTTCAACGAGATCAACTTCCGGGTCTTAAATCAATTGATTCGGAGATATGTGAACATTGTCTTTATGGCAAATAAAATCGAACTAGTTTTGTGCGGACGGGTCATGAGAAGAAATCTTCTCCATTATAGCTCATTCATTCCGATGTTTTCGGTCCTACGGAGGTAACTTCTATCGGTGGTGCAAATTATTATGTTACTTTTCTTGATGATTGCACTCGTAAAGTCTGGATTTATATGCTAAATAAGAAATCAAAGGTATTTACAAAATTTAAAATTTTCAAGGCAAAAGTTGAAAATTAGATTGGGAAGAAAATTAAATGTCTACTAACGGATAATGGTGGCGAGTTTTGCTCCTCGGAGTTTGATAATTTTTGTGTAGATCATGGCATTAGATGCATTAAAACAGTCCCATTTACCCCTCAGGAAAATGGTGCAGCTGAGAGGTTGAATCGGACCATTCTGGAAAGAGCTCGGTGTATGCTCTCCAATGCCAGTCTGGGGAAAGAATTTTGGGCAGAGGCATGTAATACAATAGTTTATCTAATCAACCGGGCTCCTTCATCTCAACTTGATTTTGACATTCCGAAAGAGAGGTGGTCTGATAAAAGAATTTCATTCAATCATTTGCGTGTGTTTGGATGTGATGCTTATGTTCACATTCCGAAAGAGCAGAGAACAAAATTAGATTTTAAATCGAAGAGGTGCATATTTTTGGGGTATGGTGAGGATCAATTTGGTTTTTCATCTTTGGCATTCAATCACCAAGAAAATGATTCGCAGTCGGGATGTTGTATTTAATGAGAAGTCTTTCTCAGGTTTGCAAAATCAGAACTCCACTTCTGATGATTTTATGAAATTTGATTTATTCGACATTGACGTTAATATGCAGAGATTACCACAGGTTACTTTTTCATCCGTCCACTGTTATATCTTCATCCCATGTTGGACACACCACTACCCAACAACCCTTGCCTTGCATTATACCACCGCAACCTGTTATGTCTCCCGCACCCTCTGTGGTTACCACACAACCATTGCAATATGACCCTGCGGTCTCCTCTCACCCACCGCACACCAGTCAAACCTCTGACGGTGGAGCTACTGCTGAGTGGGATGTCCTATTCCCCACGTAGACTCCCACCTCTTCTCTGCCATGGGATGCTTTGTCAAGGGCAGTAACTGCTCCTCTGCCGCGGGTAGAGTCTACGCAGCCTCCTCCCTCGCGTGAGACCCCACTACCCCAGTCCACTGCAGAACAAACTTTTCTTAAGTCTACGGCCACTTTGATACCACCGTGGCCTGCTCTTCAGCCATTGTGGCCTGCTCTGTCTCGCCCACTTGATGCTGGGGATGCCACGGGTACTGGCCTTCGTGAACAACGAATGGAAACCTCTGCAAACAGAGAACAGAGCATCCACTATGATACAGAGTTTGGCAAAGAACAGAGTGCCCGCAATCTACAAGGATTTGGAAATACAGATGCTGCTCACAGTCAAGACGATAAAGAAAACATTGAGTTGCTGAGGTCTACAAGAGAACGAAAACGTCCAAGAAAATTCGATGATTATGAACTATTATTTTCTCTATGTTCAGATCTGGCGGAGCCTCAAACCTTTAACCAAGCCTGTAACGATGTAAATTCTGTACATTGGCTTGATGCTATGAAAGACAAATTGGAGTCTTTACGAGCAAATGGTACTTGGGATTTGGTTTCTCCTCCACCAAATCGGAAAATTTTGAAAAATTAATGGGTCTACAGGTTAAAAGAAGCTGGAGGACGACAAAGATACCAGGCCAAATTGGTAGTGAAAGGCTTTGCTCAACAAAAGGGCATCGATTTTAATGAAATTTTTTCTCCAATTGTAAAAATGCAAACAATATGTTTGATTTTGGGAATGACAGCTACCTGGGATCTCGAGCTTGAGCAACTCGATGTTGAAACAACATTTCTTCATGGCGATATTGAGGAAGAACTATACATGGAGCAGCTTGAAGGCTTCATTAAAAAGGGCAACAAAGACTTATGTTGCATAATGGAACGGAGCTTATATGGGCTTAAGCAAGCCCCGAGGCAGTGGTATCTAAAATTCGACAGTTTCATGACTCAGCAAAATTTTATTCGTTGTGAATCAGATCCGTGTGTTTACTACAAACGCCTTCCTACTGGTGAGTTTGTCATTTTATTACTTTATGTTGATGATATGCTGGTTGTCGGAACTAGTGTGCGGATTGTTAGCGAATTAAAGAGGCATTTGGGTCTTCATTTTGCAATGAAAGATTTAGGGGCAGCGAAGCAGATTCTTAGGATGGATATAATTCGAAATAGAGAGAAACGAGAAATTAAATTATCCTCCTTTGGCTGATCATTTCAAGTTGTCCTCTGAGATGTGTCCTTCAATTCCGGAAGACGAAAATGAAATGGGTAATGTTCCGTATTCATCTGCAGTTGGCAGCCTTATGTATGCAGTGGCTTGCACTCGTCCTAATATTGCTCATGCAGTGGGAACTGCGAGCAAATTTATGAGTAATCCAGGAAAGACTCATTGGCAGGTGGTTCGGTGGATTCACCGGTATTTGAAAGGTACTTCTGCTTATATTTTATGTTTTATTGGGAAGGATATTCAACTCTGTGGTTATGTTGATTCTGATATGGCTGGAGATTTCGATGAAAGAAAATCTACTACTGGTTATGTGTTTACTTTTTCCGGGGCAGCAATTAGCTAGGCCTCTCATAAGCAATAGGTAGTTGCTCTTTCCTCTACCGAGGCTGAATATGTTTCTCTAACTAAGGGAGCCAAAGAGATGATATGGCTAGAACGATTTTTAGGAGAGTTGGGATGTAAACAATCTAGTTTCACTCTGTTTTGTGATAGTAATAGTGCCATTCACTTGGCTAAAAATTCAGCTTTCCATAGTCGCACGAAGCACATGAAATTCGGTATCATTTCATCCGTCATGCTCTTTAGGAAGGCACATTCCAGTTAGAGAAAATCCATACTAAAGTGAATCCGGCAGACATTTAACGAAGGTTGTATCTCGGGAGAAGTTCAAATTCTGTAGAGGTTCTCTCAGCATTGTGACGACATAGCCATAAGATCCAAGCGGGTGATATCTCTATGTAGCTCTTATCACAGAAATGATTGGACTTCAAGTGGGAGATTGTAACGGTTCTGCATCTGTAACTTTTGTCAGAGACTATGAAGACCAATCCTTCTTCTTTGCCTGCAACCACTAGATTCTAAACCGTTTCATCTTCCCAAATGCCGCGATACCAAATATAGGAAATGCTGTGCATGTAAAGCCATATGTTATTGAGCTGTTGTAATATTATGAGATACTGAGATAATAATAAACTGATATCCTCTGCTTGAAGAGTGGACGTAGTCCAGCAATGGATGAATCACTGTAAATTATGTTGTCTCTTTTCTGTGCTTGGGTTTTTCCCTTCTGTTCTGTTTTAATTTCTTTATCTGCAAATTTAATTTCAACAATGAGAATAATCTCCAACGAAGAAATGGAACAGACAAATCTGCAGACCAAGCATTCTTCGAATCAGACTTCAATAAGGATTCTGGACTTAGAGACGTGGCGGTTTTCATAATTGCTCCAATTAAAACCTTTGCTCTCATGGCTCTCTCATTAGCATGAGTATTATGAGAGGGAAAGCAGAGGACTCATAAATATTAACGTTGATGCCCGATCATTAGACTACAGAAACGAAGGAGTAGAGTGAGGGATTGATGAAAGATATAAAGTAACTAGGATACCAAAATGAGATCCAAATCATTACAAGATCGTGACTGGTAACATTCAGATTATTCACGTACCTTAAGGCACTAGAACCATCTCATCCATGATGCACCCTCAAATTATCAGCGATCAAGCATCTATTATTAATAATATCACAGATATCATATTATTGGCATGGGAGTTAAGAGCAGGCATAACGGAATAGAAGGAAAGGGTCATCGGATAGGAACTTATAATATACATTGTTATTGACCATGTCAATGGGGATCTAGGTTGCCTTTGAAAATTGGTTTTACAAAGCTTCGGGCATCATGCGAGTTTCACTAATCCCATTTAATTAAAGATTACAATTAGGCACAAGTCATACCATGGCATAGTTTCAAAGTCTTAATCAGAAATAGCAATTACATTGTTGCCAAAGCAATATTGAGGAGACTATCGTATAATTCAAGAGTCTAAATCAGAAAACGGCAAGAGACATACAACCCAATTTATTGGTATAAGCATTTGAGGGAAGACTTGTAGATTATTAGCCCTGCCATATCAAGAATGGTTAGAAGCAATTGACAGGTAATTTTGTGGTATAGTTTACATATCAGAAAAAGTAGAGTAGACTCAATCATTGCAGACCGGAGTATAGAAGAGATCATCCTTGCATAATTCTCATCAACACGTCAGTGATAGAAGAGATACTCTACCTCGTCTCATCAACAAGGATATCAAAAATATGCATTGCATCCCATAATACTTGATTATATAAGGTGATTAAGATTATCATAGTATATTTGTGGACAAGTGGTAACAATAAAGGACTTTTGGAGTCTTCGATTGAATTGAATTGGTGAGTCAATAGTCCCAAATCCCATAGGACCGGACTGGGGACATTACAATAGAGGTTGAGCCAGAAGGGCTCATTAAAATACTGTGGATCCAAATTATCAAAGTTTCTAAAATTTTGCTCAAATTCACCCTCATGCAAAGATAAATCAGATTTTGTTTCAAGATCTTCATCATAATCATTAATACTATCCTCCATACTTGCATAATGATAAAAAATCAGAACATCATCACAATCAAAATAAGATTCATCTTCTGTAGGATCTTCGTCATACTTAGGTGCCAACACACTTAGATCCCATGTGTTAAAAGGTTGATTGCTTTGTTTGGAAATAAAGTGCTTGTCCTAATGAGTGGTTATCATTGTGAAAGAGTCACTCCTAAACTCACTAGCATTGATGTCTTCATAAACACTCCTCTCCAAAGGCTTTGTATGATCATCCAATGTGTATCTCGACCATCATTACTACAAATATCTGAACTCATATCAAGTCTATTGTTTTGTCTTTCTCTTCATGCACAAACTCATCAATAGTAACTTTATGCATGTCCAAAGAGTCACTCTAAAAATCTGTCACATGGTCTTTATCTACCAAGGCACTATCTCCATTCAAATGATTTGCTATGAACCTCTTTTTATTTGTTTGTTTCTCATTGTTTCTTGCACTAGAAGAATCTTTTTCATTTACTTCTACTTTCTTTTTAAAGATGGATCTTAACCACCCCGAATGCTCATGCACTTCTTTATGCAATTGTTTAAAAATCTTGCCATTATTTTGCCAACTCTTAGTATAGCTTTGACAATCTTGCTTCAATTCTATCAGCCCTTCTAGTAGTAGCTCCTCAAAAGTCTTCATCTTCTAAATGGTCCCTTGTAGGATGGCAGGATACACCTGCTCTAATACAACTGTAATATGCTGCCCTATTTGTGTCTCTTTTTTTTTAGCTTGAAGAAAGAAGATAGAATATAATTGAAGGGCAGATTTATATTGCAAATAAATAACAATAATAATACACTGAAAACCTTTAAACTTAATCACCCAAAATTTGATAAAATTTTGAAAATGAAATAATATTTTGCAAACTGTGAATACCCAAATGATTAAATCAAATTATAAGCACATGTTCAACATACCCATTTGCTGAAATGAATATAAATGTTTGCAGAAATTACAAACAGAAAATACAAAGGGTTTATACATCACCAAAATTCCATAGCTGGAACTGTTATGCAGAAACACCAATAAATACAGCTATGAACACACTTGCCAAACTCCACAGACTTTTCACAACTGTTGCTATACATCACATCTGGAATATTCAGTGTTGAAGATTGAGGTAATTACTCCCAATAAGATCCAATGTGACTCCTGTAGTGAAGCCACTCCTAACCCTCCAGATTGTATCTCTCAACAACGTGGAGAATGTCGCCTGTAAGGGTTCCATCCTCATAAACCAGCAAGAAGAAGCACAATCTCCTTCAAGAACCAAAGCATAAGTGATAACAATATTCAACCCATCATGCTCAAAAAGAGCACTTTGATCTCTTTTATGACATTCTATAGATAATTCATTCATTCACCTTGCGAATGATAAACAAAATCACGTTTCGCCTTTACCTTTTTTTCCGAGATTTTGCCCTTTCCCCTATTTTTTTGCGATTGCTTTTTCCCTTTAATCTTAAGTCCCCAAACATTTTATATCACCTATGTGTTATTAAATATACTTAAAATATTTTCCACTTAACTATAGTCCCACATTAATAAAGTTAAATATTTATATTTAACTTTTAAATAGTAAGTATGCCCAAAACTACATCCAGACACCTAAGATTGACCTGCAACTGAAACTGCCTAGGCCAAATGGCCTCAAAGTCCCTTAAATGTCCTGGTTAGCCTACGAGACCATGGAGAAATATGCTAACGACAAACTCATACAACTTGTGCTAAATTGGGGGCAATACAAAAACCCATGTCAACTGATGAGTGATCAATATTTAATGGTGTATCCATTATAGCTTTCACATAGGATGCGAGGTGTTGCACTTGCTTTTTTGTATTGGTCTTTCACAAGTCTATTTTGCTGTTTGTATTCTGTTGGTTCCTTTTTATGTTGTGATAACTGGACAACAACCTTCTCACTTTCTGACAGGATCTTAAAGAGAAGCCAACTCCAAATATTATTTAATGTAGTGAAAAGGACCAACTGATAAGCATGCCTACCATACTTCTACACTTTAGGTTCTGCTAAACCAAGGGGGGGACACCCTTTAACACCTTCTAATACCTTCTAATATTCCTTAAGATGTCAATCAAGCAGGAATCTCATACAAACTCAACATAACCAGGAGATACTAGATAAATGACTAATTATCCATTGAACATCAACCATGAAATGGAGCATGAGATGAATAGAACATAACAAACTGGTGAAGATACAAGGCGTATTGGAATTTATATTTGTCTTTACAGAAACATAGCCAATATATATACTAGAAATGCAATAACATGAGAACTACTAGCTTATGATCAATGCCTTATCCATGGGCTAAACTCTAAAACAAATACTATATGCAGAAGTTAATTACTATCAAAGATTCTAGGCCATGAACACAATTATCCCAAACCCATACTACTTATGAAATCCTATTGCATACCCAGATGAATCTATGTATCAATTAGAGCATCATTTAATTTGATCCTTTATCAAAACTCTAAAACAACTACATACACATAGATAAGATCTATGCTAATGAATTGGAAAATTCATAACTCATCAGATGAACACCACAGGAGAGATTGGAACCAAGATCTTTGTATTAAGTATAAAGAATAACACTTCTGCTTACAAAATGTAATCAAAGATAGCCACCTGAATAAAAAGCTACAGACCTTAAACTTTATTTCTAATCTTGAAACTAGTCTAGTGCAATTTCTGCTATATTTCCCTAACTGAAAACTTTACAAAAATGCTTACAATGTACAATTTTCCAGCCCCTTCCAATGGTCTTGGGAATCCTTTTATAGAATAAGATTGCAACAAGCTACCGATCAATTGGAATGAGGACAAAATACATGACTCATACAAAAGACAAAATAACAAGTGAAGTGATAACCACTTTGTTACAAGAGTTTCCTAAGTACTTTGTCTTCTGACCGCTTGGTTACTACAGCTGCTTTAGACTTGTTCGGAAGTTGCCACCTGGAGTTTGTTGCCTTGGTCCTCTAATGTATGATCTTTTGTCTTTGCGTGTCTCGTTGAAAATGTTGGGAAGAACTGCCACTTGTTGCTTTTACACCACATCATCTTCTCCTTGGTTAGCTGCATTGTATTTGTCTTTCCAAGAGTTCAACACCTCATCACTCGGCCAAGGGGAATTGATAACCTCCTCTTTCTTGTTGTTTAATTCCTCCCAACTGACCTTAGCCTTTTCAATTTCCTCTTTCCAGAATTCAAAAAATGACTTGGCCTTGTTAATAATTTCAACAGTTTGAACAAATAAAAGTGTACTTTGTAAAGTGATGATGTTGTTTGTCCTTGTTGGCAATTCATCATTCATTTGGTTCATCCAATAGGATTCCCTCTTGGAGCAAATGCATTTCTCTGGCTAAAAGCTAGCTTAAACAGATCCAAACCAGTTTCACTAGTCTTGGCATCTCGTGCCCATCTACCCCTATCATACAAACCCTCTCCTACTTTCAGACGAGGAAATTTTGGCACCATTTCCTTAAGTTTTGAAGCATCATTTGTTGATTCATTCAACTGCTGTAAAAGATCCCCATACACATTCCTCTCTAGATAATTAGTTTTCCTTGAAATCTCTCTTCTGGGTGGCATTCTTAATTTAGGGTTTGTAGACAGGTAGCTACAATTCTCGTATGCAAACAATCTATTCACAACACCAAACCCTAAAGCCAATTTAAAACACAATTGCTCAGAAATGTATTCTTAGAAAAACTTACCCGTTCTGCAAATTTTGGACACAGATAGCAAATTCCGCAATTCGGCTCCGCTTCACATCACTCTGTTAATTATGGCTTTCCGAGATTTGACAACAATCTTATACATAATCTCCACTAGGCTTGGCATTTAATTCTTGCTGTGACGGTCACATGCTTCGCCATTATTTCTGCTTCATTTGAAACATCGTGGTCCAACGACTCAGAAAACCTTTACTTTACCAGTTTAAATCCTGACCGTCGATCTCAACACTTCTCATTACATCCTGCAGCTAGCAATAGTTAATGAAAATCACCATCAGTTGGGACATGTGGCGGGCAAGCGCATTGCCTTGAAGAGTAGATCTCGATCACCTTTTCCTTGCGGCTTCACACTGTTCGTTGGATCAGAATCAACTTGTGGTGCCTTTACATTTCTTTACCTCCGACTGGGTCCCAATACTTATCCACGTGGCGGGAAAGCACGTTGCCTTGATAGATAGATCTTGCGCATCTTTCGGCTTAAGGCAATGCGCCAACCGTTAGATCTAACTTAACTTGCTCGCAGATTACTTTACCATCCTTTATTACTAACTGAAGTTTCAAACTCCCGGCTAGGACACGTGGTGGCAAGGCGCATTGCCTTGATAGATAGATCAACTGCATCTTTGGCTTTAGGCAACGCGCTGGCCGTTAGATCAAACTTAAGTTACAACATCTTTATTTGCCTTTTAAAACGCTGAACAGGTCCCGCCATATGCGAGGTGTCATTCAGGCGCATTTCCTTGATGGATAGATCTTGCGCATCTTCGGCTTAAAGCAACACGCTAGCCGTTCGATCAAAACTAAGTTATGGACCTTTTACTTTGACTTGTCTGACTTCATCTGGACCCACTGGATAGGTTTCAATCAGGCTCGTTGCCTTGATAGATAGATGTACTGCATCTTTAGATGAAGGCAACGCGCTGTCCGTCACATCAAACTCAAACTGCATGCAATTTATCACAACCTTTAAACAAATGTTGGACCCGCCAGAGACACGTGGCAGCAAAACGCATTTCCTTGATGGATAGATGGACTGCATCTTCTGCTTAAGGCAACGCGCCATCCGTCGGATTAAAACCATGTTGCACGACAAATGTTTAATAAAATAAAAGGCTTGCGGGGCATCCAGACTTAGGAAAAATTAAAGCACTTAGGACTTGGAAAAATTTAAAACACGGCCCCATTTAGTGGTGAAATAAGACACATGAGTTTATAAGACTTTAAGTGACCGGATAGAGTAACGAAGTAATATAACAAGTTCCAAAGCCCTTAGGGTTTTAAACCTCTACCCTCCAAAATTTTAAAAAATAGAACACCTAGGGTTTAAGCAAAACAAACCTTGCTTGAAGCTTTTAAACACATGATTCAATTGGCTTGGAATTTTTTTTTGCACAGACCTAACAATGGCTCTTTCTGGGGATGAATGTAGGTATTGCAAGAATCCAGAATCTCAGGGAGAAGCAGACCAAACTAACTAAAAGAGACTACCCTACTCACACGATAGAAAACAAAAACTACTCTAAGAACAAAAAACAACTAACCACAACAAAAACACTATATACACAACCTACTGTTCATGGGTTATTAGACTTCAAGAGAAGTATAACTTCAAGAATTGTCCATGAACTGGCAATTCTAGAATATTTTCAGTAAGATCTTTCAAGAAATAAGAATTCTGTCCATACCTTTCATGGACAACATATGATCCTAACCAAATTGGATCAAACTTTCCATGTTTACCCTTATCTTCCAATCTGGCGTTCCACATTAACACATAATCTCCCACACAAAATTGCCTTGATACTGCCCTTTTATCATATAAGTTTTTTGCTTGCAATTGAAGCTTAGCATTTGTTACACAAGCTTCCCTCCTGGTTTCATCCAATTCAACTAAGTTATCAATTCTCAACTGCGTATCACTGTCAATGTCATCATCATATAATTGCACAAATTTGTACATCTGCATTAAGTTATTCTGAGGCAGTCTTGCTTGAATTCCATATACTAAATCAAAAGGCGCACATCCTATGGCTTTTTTAGAAGTCACTTTGTTTGCCCAGACAACCATTGTGAACTTTGAGTCCCATGCCTTCTTATTTTTATCCAGGACTCTTTTAATGATCTTAAGCAGAATTTTATTTGTAGATTCTGCTTGACCATTTCCTTGTGGGTGGTAGGGTGCAGAGTAAGATGTCTGAATACCATATTTAGTACAAAAATTCATATACTCCTCAGACTTAAAGCACATTGCATTGTCTAATACAATTTTTTCTGGACATCCAAACCTGGTGATAATGTGTTTCAACAAGAAGTCTATTACTACTTTATTAGTTGCCCTTTTAGTGGGAATTACTTCAACCCACTTAGTAAAGTAGTCAGTTGCTACAATTAGCCATGAATGCCCTCCACTAGATTTAGTTGCTATTTCTCCAATAAAATCAATACCCCACTGTTGAAAAGGGGCCTGAACTTCCACTGGTGTTAGACGTACATTACCAGAGAATTTTAACTTACTAGAAAAAAGTTGGCAAGCATCAAATTTCTTGACCAATTTATGAGCATCTTTGAAGATAGTTGACCACCAGAATCCTGCTCTTAGAATCTTATGTGCAGTGGTCTTGGCCATGTAGTGGCCACCACATACTCAATTGTGCATTTCTTGCAGAATTCTGTCTGGTTGTTCCTCATCAACACACTTTAGTAAAATCCCTTCAGGATTTCTCCACCATAGCTCATCTTTGATTAGGGAAAAACGGATAGCTTGTAGCTTCAAGGTTCTCTTCTTGTTTTCATCCATCCCTGGTGGACAATTCATTCTTTGTAAATAATAAATAATATTTTTATACAAATCACAATGGTCCAGATTGCATATAAAATGCCTTTGTTCTTCCTCTAAGACATTTAGATGGTTGTCATCTAAATTTGTATTAGCCATCAACTTGGATAATCCCATCCCTCTAACCAACATTGTGATTTGTATTTCAATGTTAAACTCCTGGATCCTGTTGATCTATCTGCATCTTTTCCCAGACACTTCTTGTTGTGTGAAGATGTCTTTCACTGTTGTTGAAGGAACATAAGCAATGACTATAGCACCTATCAGATAACATCTAAAAGATTTAACAACTTTCACCAGTGCATAGGCTTGCTTCTCATTTATGTCATATTTAAGTTCTGCAGCCTATAAGGATTTGCTGAAGAAAGCTATAGGCTGTTCAAATCCTTCTTCATTCTTCTGCAACAAAACAACAACAACAGTATGGCATGATGCAAATGAAAATATATTCATAGGCTTTGAATAATCAGGAGTTCTTAAGACAAGGGTATCCTTGATAGCCTGCTTGATGTCTTGGAAAGCTTGAGTGGCTTCTCCATTCCTTTCCATGTTTGCATCTTGGAAACTGGCCTACTTTTCTTAGCAAAATTTGTAACAAAACGCCTGAGGAAGTTCACCTAACCAAAGAAATATTGAATAGCTTTTACATTTTTTTGGAGTGACACCTTATCAATAGTAGCTACTCTTTCAGGATCAATTCTAACCCCTTCTTTTGAGACAATGTGTCCTAATAACTTACCCTCTGTCACTCCAAAAGTGCACTTCCTAGGATTCAGAGAAATCCCAAATTCAAGAGCTGTTTCAAAATTTTTCTCTAAATGTTCACAATGTTGTTCCTCCTTTTTAGAATATGCTGTAAGGTCATCTTGATAAACCTCCAGAAATTTCTGCAGAAAATTTGAGAAAACATCCATAACTCTCTAAAATGTGGCCCCAACATTTATTAGGCCAAAGGGCATTCTGACATAAACATATGTCCCCCAAGGTGTAGTGAATGCAGTTTTAAATTGTTCTGACTCTTTGACCATTATCTGGTTATATCCAGAGAAGCCATCCATAATGGACATCAACTCACAGCTAGTAACTCTCTGCAGCATGTTTTCCATATTTGGAAGAGCATAATTATCTTTGAGGGAAATTCTTAAAATCCACACATAACTTGATATCTCCATTCTTCTTCCTGATAGCAACTAAGTTGGAGACCCAAAAAGAATGTCTAATAGGCTTAATGATCCCTGCCTCCTTCAACTTCATTAATTCTTGTTCCATTTTGGGTCTCAATGTGTGATTTATGGGTCTTCGCTTCTGTCTGAAAGGTTTAGCATCATCTTTCAAAGGGATCTCATGTTGAAACAGCTCCTCATTATATGCCTTAAGATCATCGTATGTCCATGCAAAAACCTTCTTGTATTTCCTCAATAGATTAATCAGGTCTTCTTTTACTTTTGGTGACATTTTCCTTCCAATAAATAAGTTTTTAGGAACCTCACTTGTTCCTACATTTACCTCTTCCAAATCCTCAGGTCTATTCACATTTTTAATAGAATATGGCTTATCCTTGTTGTCAAAAGCCCTTTCAAGCACAACTAGCCCTTTTGGTACTTTGTTTGACTTCAGATTTAACACTTCCCTGCCTAAGATAGTATCTTTTCCATCCAGGGTTTCTACATATCCACTGAAATCAATTTCCTTGTCTCCAAAGTGTGCTTCATAATGCATAAATCTCATGATTTCCACATCATCAACTAAGACTTGCCAGTTTTCCACATTTTCAGGTATTGAAGGCCTAGATTAAACCTCTATTTTAGAGATCCCAGCAAATATAATATCTTCCGGCCTCAAAGCTATATTTGCACGAAAGTCTGCCATTCTGTTCTAGCTTCTGTCCATCCAATCAATACCAAATGCATCCAAATTTTCAAGTTCATCCCAGACAGCATTTCTGTATTGTTTCAACCTATGATTCTTCGAAGCATACTTAGATTTAATCTGAGACACTACTAGTTCAAAGTCTCCAATGACTCTGAGACATTTGATTCCATGTCTTGAAGCCAATCTCATACCTATTAACAAAGCTTCATATTCTGCCACATTGTTTGTACATGTAAATGACAGTGTAAATGAGAATTTGAAAGTCTTACCAGTAGGAGCTATCAACAACACTCCAGCACCGGCTCCCTCCTTAGAACTAGCACCATCAAAATACATTACCCATAACTTATTTTGTTCAGATAAATTAGTTTCATCTTCAGCTAACAGAGGAGGTTGGAAGTTTCCTTCAACCTGCTTTTCTTGTACTTGAAAAGATCCCATCTCAGTGTCTAAGAAACAATTCATGTTTTCATTTTCTTTCTCCTCAATCATGTGAGGAGTTCTAGTCTCTCTAGACACCTTAATGTTTTCACCAGCAATGTTAAACGTAGCAAATGATAGATAGCATTGAATACTTCCCCCCATTGAAGCACTCCATTTTCTTGATAACAACATTCCATATTGAGGGGGAATGTCCACTACTAATACACTCATTGTTAATACTTTGTCAGGGTAAGCAGCTAGCTTGTAAGGTAGGGCTTTGATAGTCCCAATAGCAGGCACCTCTCTTGAATCCATGGCCTGACATCTCCCATGTGGTGTATCTACCTTTAATCCCATTGATTTCATAACCTCAACAGGCATGACAATATTAGATGCCCCAAAATCAATCATGCAATTCTTCAACATCTTTCCATTTATAAGTAAAGTTAGGAAAAAAGGATCTACAGTCCGTGAGGGAGTACTAACAACATTTGCATCTAGGAAAATTTGGGTAATCTTTGAAACAAGTTCATCAACATCCTTTATTTTACCTGCAGTTTTATCTTGTGATTCTGTATCTTATTTTCTTCCGGTCCCATAATCCTTGTAGAAGTAACACCTTTTACCCATGTTAAGGCCTTCTCCTTATGCTCACCTATCCTCTTCATTTCCAATAAAGGAACCTTAATAGTAATTTGAGACAGGAGTTGCCCCATATCAATAGGGGTATACTTTACATCAGATAGATTTTGTTTTTCATTTACACAATCCTCTTCCTCAACTTGAGAGGCTAACTTAAACTCATCCTTCTTTTGTTGTTTATTTTCTCTTTGAGGGGGAGGCACCAAATTCTCTGGTGTTTTAACCTTCTCTTTATACATATTGTTAGGACCAACAGACTTATTTGCCTTTTTAACCAAAACCTTATTGGCAACCTCAGCTTGTTTTTCTTTTTCTTGGGACTGTTTGGTATTATTTTTAGTTTGTTTAACAAAAATGCTTGCAAGTTTTCCATCTGCATTTGAAATTTTTTGGGTCATGTTTGAAAAATAGGGTAACAGGAATAAAGAGACAGTCTCAAAAGCATGTAATAATTCTATAATAGAACATATAAATGGAAGCATTCAGTACCAAATGTATTTTGATGTCCACTTTTCAAAATAAGATTTAATAATAATAAGTAATAAAATTAATACATAAAAATAAATAAATAAATAAATTATAAGGTTACACATGAACAAGTAACACCTAGTGGCAAATATGCCATCATTGATATCCTTCCCCAAGGATATACGATGTGGATTCAATAAGTACACTAGCGATGTCAACAACATAGTTACAAGATTCGGACTCGCCTCGGACTCAGCAAGCTGGTTTCGGGCTCGGACTCGGACTCGGCATTCAGACTCAGCAAGGACTCGACAAATAAAAAAATCTAAGAAACTCAAAGATTTTAAAGGATTTAAAGCCTTTTTCTTCCATCATTTAGTCAATTAACATCAAATACACAATAATTGAGATAAATAGAAGCTACTTTGCACACATACACAAGTTTACATAGATCACATAAGTATAAATGCGGATTTCTAAAGGATACCCAAAGTCGATGCTTCCTCCTTGGTTAAAACCTTGGATACACTAAATGATTCTTTTAAACAAAAGTCCTCTTTGCCTGTTCCCAACATAAATGATGCCCTTTTCGAACTCAAGGACCTCCCGAAAATTAACACTTTAGATTTTGGACTTGAAAAACCGGTTTTTTGTCCTAAGCATAGGACTCAAAATGCTCAGCCAATTGGTTTAGAGAAAATCAGGAGATTATTTGACCCCAAATTTAGATTGACCAAGTTTTGGAGGAGTCAGGGGGTAAGGTTGACAGTAGAGCATCTTTAGCTGATCCCTCTGTGAGCCATGATGGCCTTGACACTCTTAAATTGGCTTATGATTCTATAGATAACCTATGCAACTTTTCCTTGGTGGTTATCCTTGTTGCCCCACCACCCCCCTTGGCCCTACCAAGGCTCTGTGAGTTTTCTAGACCCTATCTTTCAGGGTAGCATTCCCATTCATAAGAGAGGAGAGAATGGGGGTTCTCTGATGAATCGTGCTAGAGAAGAGGTGGAAGATGGGGAGATTAAGGAGCTGGCAATTGTGCCATATAAAGGTCATCAAGGGGAGCCCAAAATGCCTGTTTTTGGTGCTCACAAAAAAGGAGAAAATTGTAAACCAAGAAAGCTGATTTAGAGAATGAAGTAATTGACCAATCTATTGAATCCACAAAAACCACATACACTGTGACCAAGAGGAAAAGGGGTAGGCCAATTGGCTCAACCTCTGTGAAAAGAGAAACTAAGCATCCCAGAAGCAAGTGTAATGTCCCCATTTTTATGCGCATTGGAGTTTGAGGGATTTGCCTATATTTGGACCCTCGTAGGTTAATTAGGATGATAGAGGGGATCGTGTGGCAGAGCCAGTGGTCAGTTTCCACTCTGGAGGTCTGTGATGTTGGGATTGCTCTTCGTTTGAGTCAGATCAACATACTTACTATTTATAGTAAGTGTCTATTTTAGGGAAGTCAGAGTTTCTATCTTTAGCAGGGCACTTGGACAGTTTGCTAGCAGTATGGAGTTGTGGTCCGAGTTGGGACTTACTATTTATAGTAAGTCAAATTATGGTCAGAGCTATTTTTGACAGGGGCACCTAGACTTATGGTATGCACAGTGATTAACTCATTCGTCAGTTGGCTCAGTTTCAGGGACTTACTATTTATAGTAAGTCAGTGGATGTTAGAGAGGGACCCTTACTGTTTTTAGTAAGGCAGTTGGGTGCACAGTGGATATAATGGTTAACTCCCAGGTTCAGACAGAATTGACAAATAATGATTATTTGTGGAGTTATGTTAATTTAATTTTTAATAAAGTGATTACTTTATTAATAATTATTTATAACGGTAAAAAGTCATTTTATATTCAATGAGGCCATGACCCTTCATTTAAGTGACTTAAAGTGCAATTAATGGATTATATTTTGGAGGCCAAAATATTAAGTATTTTATAAAGTCAATGTGAACACAAGTTATATTATTTTAAATGATATTAAAGTGCATTTATAATCCATGAATATGAGCACCCAAGTTTGAAGACTTATTATAAATTCTTATTAGAAATCTAGAAGTGGATTTAAGAATGGATTTAAATGCTATTAAGGAGATTGGAGTTATAAAAGCACATCAAAAAGCAAATCAACCTCATTATTGATGATCATTTTTTACTTTGCTTTGTTTGTGTTAAGAAGAAATGGAAACAAGGGTTTCAGATTTCAAGCTTGAAGAATTGTGAATTCTTCTAAGTTTTTCAATATAGTGAATTGGTGAAACACCCAACGAATTATGTCAGGTGCTGGCTTCAGTTCAGAGGCCAAGAATGAATTTATTGTTGCAGAATTAAGAGTTTGAATGCTTCATTATTTACCATAACAGTTTGTAGTGATAAAAGGAATTGGCAACCATTATTAATCAGGTTTCAATCATTTATGAGCAGATTTGTGAAGTTTATTCAAGGGTTTCAAGACATATCATACTTGTAAGTTCATGAATTGTAACTCCTAGGTTTTCTGGGTATTGTTGTTTTAGATAATAGGGGTTATTTAATGAACTGGGTTGTCAATATATTGTGAAAAGTCTGAGTTTTCAAGCTGGCATAAAAATCTGGAATTTCAGCAGTGTATTTTCATTGCAATCTCAATTTTGAGTTTAAAAATTATTATTGAAATATCTTTATTTGCTACATTATATTGTCATATCAAAACAAATATATCATTTGCATAGCAAATTAGTGGTTTGGCAGAGTTAGAACCTGATGGGGTTCTTACAGGAAGCTCCCTAGCTACTACAAGAGCTTCAAAGCTCCCATGGACACTAATCCTTGAGGTTTCTTATGGATTTCAAATGTGCTTCTTGGAATGTCAGGGACTTGAGTCCCCAAACAGAAAATATGTTATAAAGAGGTTTCTCTTGATAAACAGAGACATAGATATCCTTCTTCTCCAAGAGATTAAAAGTGTTGGTTTCAATTTGATATTAATATGAAGTGTATTTGGAAGGATGCTAAGTACTTCACTGCTAGTCATCAAAGGGGGAAGGGAGGGCTGCTATTCTTGTAGGGCCCAATTGGAGTAATTTTATTTCAAGATGAGGATGTTCTCCCTGTCACAGATTGGTTTGGGTAACATTTATTTTAGGAGGAGAGGAAGTTGGTTTATGTTCTGTATATGCGACCAATGACTATAGAGAGAGGATAGAGTTGTTGAATTGGATGTTTTAGATAAATGGCATACCATGGATTCTTGGTAGGGACTTTAATATGGTGGAAGGACCTTAGGATAAAATAGGTGGGTGCAAACTTGAATGGAAAGGTTGTGAGAAATTTTATTGGTACAAATTGCTGAACAAACATAGATAATTTGACCTACTAGTAGGTAACAAGGTAGATCATAAGGGCATCTGGTACACATGATCTAATTTCCAGCAGGGGGATAAGAGGATTTATAGTAGGCTGGACAGATTTTATGTGAATAAAGATATCTTTAGATTCAAAAAATAGTCTAATGGATTAGAGGTTAGATTTATTCCCTACACATTATTTGATCACTACCCCATTGTTGGGAATATTTATCACATTGGTAAGCCTTCAGGCCCTAAGGTTAAAAATGAAACCTTTGCCCTTAACATCAATCTCTTGAATGATGAGGATGTCAGGAGTGCTATTAGTATTATTAGACTGTACAATAAATGGATAGTCAATCATAACAATGCTATTGAGAGATGGGTACAAAATGTCAACAGTTGGAAGGCTCTATTCCAAGTGATGGGAAGGAAGAGAGCAAAGGATAACAAAAGATTAGGAACTAAACTACACAAATATCTTATACTTGCTGAAGATTGTCTACAAAAAGATCCTGCTTGTATTGAGGCCAAGGAGGCTTTGGCTCAGGCTCAGGCTAGGAACTCCCTTAGGAAGTTGCAAAAGTTGAAAATCCAAGGAGCTAAGACAAGACCCAGGTTCAATTGGGTTAGTCACACGGATAGAGGATCTAAATATTTTTTTCCAGATTATCAAATATAAGGAAGCTAAAGTCAGAATTGAATGCCTTTGGGATGAAAGTAGGGAACTCAGAAGTCAAGAGAACATCCTCCAGGCCTTCGCCTCCTTTTACAACAAATTATTACCTCTGAGGATGTTGGGTATGACATGGAGAGGGCTAGAGTGAAGATAAGCAGTATCATTCCGAAGAATGTCTCTGAGAAGGAGGCTGAACTTTTGGACAGACTGATCACAGTGACAAAGATCAATAAAGCCACCTTGGCTTTAAGTAATGATAAGGCACTAGGGCTTGATGGGCTCCCGGTTGAATTTTACAAAGAGAATATTAGTTGGATTGGGCAAGAGCTGCACCAAGTATATGCAAAAGCTATTGAGAGAAGATCACTAGGAAGGGAGATCAATAGTGGGCTTATTAAACTCATCCCAAAAGAAGGTGACAGGACTCTAATTAGAAAATGGAGACTTATCACACTTCTCAATGTGTCATATAAGATTTTGGCCAAAATCCTTGGTTTAAGGCTTGAAGATATCCTGCCTCAGGTGATTAACCCAACTCAGACTGGCTTTGTCAAGGGCCAATATATTTTGGAGAATCTACTTGTTGGGAGGCCATGGACTAGGCCAAAGAATCCAATCAATAGGTGTGTATGCTGTTGCTAGATTATGAGAAAGCCTATGATAGGATAGAATGAAAATTCATTTTCATGATGCTGGAGAGTTTTGGAATTCCTAAACTTTTTTGTCAGATGATCCAAACCTTGATGAATGAGGCTAGAGCATGGGTGGAGGGTAATGGCTCTAAGTCAGAGCCCTTTGATCTCTCTAGGTCTATTAGGCAAGGCTGCCCGCTTGCCCCTGCATTGTTTGTAATAGCTGCTTATGCTCTTTTTTATCTTCTGAGAGACAATTCACCCTCTCCTAAAGTGAAAGGAGTAGGGTTACCCAATGGGGAAGATCTTTCCAACGTTGAATTTGCTGATGACACAGCTATAATTATTGAGTTAGAAGACTACAATGTTTCTAACTTGATGAATAAACTAGACTTATTTTGTGCAAACTTAGGGAGTAAAGTTTCACTCCCCAAGTCTATTATGCTGGGATGGGATGAACACCCCCCAGAATGGTGTCATAGATTCTCACTTGCTTGGAGAGGCCCTAACCATCAAGTAAGATACTTGGGCATTCCTTTTTCAGTAAATCTAGATTTGAAGGAGATGTGGGGGTGGATTAAAGGCAAAACTGATTAAAATAATTATTAAGTGGAACACCCATTATCTATCCTTAGCTGGGAGGGTCCAAGTATGTGAAAAGATCTTGTCCTTTTATACAATTTATTCCTTTTCTGCTTCGATGTTCAATCAAGCTCAGTTTAACTATGTTTAGAAATAGATAAGAGAGTTCCTTTGGTTAGATGGAAAAGGGCATATAAAAAGACATGTTAACTGGAAGTGGTGCAATATGAGCAAGGAGGTAGGGGGTCTGGGCTTGAAGGATTTGAGGATTCAAGGGATAACTCTTGCTGTCAAATGGATACTAAGGCTAACCAAGGTGAGGAACCTTGGAAGATATTAGTTAGAAATAGTATTGCAAAAGCTGTCCCAATTAAAGGATCTATATGGAAGGATTTGGATATTAGTGACATTTTATCTGGTAATTTCTCAGCCAAGGTAGCAAGCTCCAATGTTTACAAGGCTTTATGGAAAGGTTGGGAAAATGTCAGATAGTTTGAAAGTATTAAAAATATCATTGATGAGGACTACTTGATTTGTGGGGAGAGGTATGTGTGGTGGAGTTTAAGTCATGGTGACAAACCTCCAGCCTTACTGCAAGGTTGCTCTGCTCGGAGTTGGGCAGCAAAAGGTAAAAAGCGCTTTGCAAATATCATATATGATGGAAAAATTTTGAGTTGGCAAGAGGTGTGGCAGAAGTATGATATCCCTCAATCCCAGTGGAGGACATATTCAATACTAAGGGAAGCCTGTAGCAGGTTGTCTCTCCCCAGGTAATGTGAATCCAGTGAAGATAGAATTTCCCACCTCAGGTGGTTAGATGCTACCCCCTTCCCCAAGACTAAAGACAAATATTTGTATAGGCTTCTCACTGATAACCATGTGATCTTTGAACATCTTAATTCATGTTGGAACACAGATTTGAGTACCCTAGATTGGAGTGAATTCTTTGCTGGGCTTTGGAGTAGGCCAGTTCAACCCAAGAAGACTTGTTTCATGTGGAGATTCCTCCTACACAGACTGCTAGTTAGAAAGCCTAATGGAGAGCCTATTATATGTTCATTTTGTAAATGTTGTGACTCCATTCATCATGTCTTTTTTGACTGCCTATTTGTTAAGGAAATCTTGGGTCTTTTTGGCCTAGGTTTGCATACGAACTTCAATATTTTAAATATTCTGTCTCGAAATTACTTGAGCCTCAAAAAGAATTGCAATTATTTTTGGTCTATATTATTTGTTGAGATTCTAAGGTCTATTTGGAAGTTTTGTAATGATGATGTCTTTGATGGAAGAGCTAGGCACCTTATTGAGTCTTTGCGGAGACTCATTTTTTGTAACATTGCTATGTAGGTTATTGTGGTCATGAAGATGGACGAACAAAAGCTCTAGGACTTGTTGCAAGGAGCAGAGAGGATGTTTAGTTGGGAAATATCCCACGGATACACATGGTCCAGGTCTACGACAGAAAGAACTCCCTTTGAAAATGCATTGAACAATTTTATGGCAGACTTGAATAAGCTGAGAGAAAAGGAGCGGCATGACTGGGATAACCTAGTGGATGCAGTCCCATTAGAAGTAATTCCTCCCAGTGACGTGCCACAACCTCAAGCTAATGATGATAATGATCACTCATATAGGAACTATGTGATGTCCCCAATTTTTTTATAAAGCGACTTAATTAAATTAATTAATTAAGTGGTCCCAAAATTTAAATAATATTATAAAGGACCTTTAATTAATTATTAAAAGGGGGCCCAAGTAATAAAATAATAAATAAAGTATGTCGGCCTATTTGTAACCCTTCGGGAAACTTCCCGGAGCCTTTTATAAGGCCGTGTTGACATTGTAGGTAGGATGGTGAATTTGATATTTTATTTGTATTTGCAAACTCTAGTTGGAAGTTCAATGTTGTCTTCTGTTTCAGAGGTGCAAGATCCTCCCTATTCAGAGATTCGTAGTTTTGGTGGCTAGCAACCACCCTTGTCTGCTCTTTGTGCATCTAGCAAAGTCTTCATTTGAAGACAAAATTGTAATAATTCTTATACTGCATATCAATCTACTGTTCATCCTTGTGTTGATGTTGTGTCAAGTATCTTACAATTCTCTCGGGCATAATACATTAATCGCTACATCAAATACGTCCAAAGGGTCTAAGTTTTAGCCGTCGAAGAGGGAAGTACAGTCCGTACGTGGGCACAGGAGGTCCTACGGTGTTTTTTCCTATGGTGAAGTCCTACAATGTGGTCCTACATTGTGGTCCTACCGTGTGGTCTCTTCGGTGTGATCCTATGGTGTGGTCTTACGGTCTGGTCCTATGGTGCTTTCCTGCAGGAGAGAGAATAGGGCAGCCATATGACAACAATACATTACAGTGGTATCAGAGTCAAAAATCCTGCCAGCCTGTGCAATCTTTGGGATGGAAGAAATCGAAGAAAGGAATAATGAAATTGTTGCCACTAAAATTGCGAAGTGGTATAACAAATATCAAAAGAGGAAGAATCTTTTGACATTTCAAGAATATCTAGTTCTGACAGGAAAAAGTATACCTGTGCATGAGGTTATCATAATCTTTGATGAATACTCAAGTGAACCTGAGGAGATCAAGGCCTCCGAATCCTTTGATAGGTACTATGTAAGGAAAAGAAAAGAGGAGTTGGATCTTGAATTAGGAACTCAATATGAATCAAAGGAAGGTCAAACTATGTATAGTCATGAGGAAGTGGTTGATCAACTTCTTGGAGATGCAGACTCTACCAATGATCACTTGCAAGAGCAATCTCTCTGGTTGGTTGAATATGGAGTTTACCCTTTGGTTGAGCATGAGGCATGCATGATTGCCATCTCTTCGTGTGAGTAGCTTCCGAGCTTTGAGATTCCAGACCGTCATGTTTTGAAAGAGATTGATTGGCATGATAGCATGAAGGCTTGGGACCTGAGTATCGATGTGTTTGATGATTGGCTTCAGTGGGATCCTGATGAATTCGGGCATGTCAATGTTTATATCAGAGTGGAGCAGCGGAAGCTTGATGGAGAATTACTCTTCTCACCTACATCAAGTGCGTACATGTGATAATGTTGTGGCATGGAGATTTTAGTGGATATGGCTATCAATGTCCGCACTTGGTTTGGGATCCTGAAGCGTGGCAATGGGCAAACCGTTTGATGACGGATTGCTTGAGGGCAAGCAATCTTTGGGCGGCGAGGATTTGTGATGTCCCCAAATTTTTAATAAAGCAACTTAATTAAATTAATTAATTAAGTGGTCCCAAAATTTAAATAATTTTATAAAGGACCTTTAATTAATTAATAAAAGGGGGCCCAAGTAATAAAATAATAAATAAAGTATGTCGGCCTATTTGTAACCCTTCGGGAAACTTCCCGGAGCCCTTTATAAGGTTGTGTTGGCATTGTTGGTAGGATGGTGAATTTGATATTTTATTTGTATTGGCGAACTCTAGTTGGTAGTTCAACATTTTCTTCCGTTTTGGAGGTGCAAGATCCTCCCTATTCAGATATTCGCAGTTTCGGTGGTTAACAACCACCCTAGTCTTCTCTTTGTGCATCTGGCGAAATCTTCATTTGAAGACAAAATTGTAATAATTCTTATACTGCATATCAATCTATTGTTCATCCCTGTGTTGATGTTGTGTCAAGTATCTTACAATTCTCTTGGGAATAATACATTAATCACTACATCGAAAATGTTCGAAGGGTCTAATTTTCAGCCGTTGAAGAGGGAAGTACAGTCCGTACGTGGGCACAAAAGGTCGTACAGTGTGGTTGTACAGTGAGGTCCTATGGTGTGGTCCTATGGTGTGGTCATACGGCGTGATCCTACGGTGTGGTCCTACGGTGCGTTCCTACAGGAGAGAGAATAGGGTAGCCATATGACAACAATACATTACAAACTATGTGTAGGATAACAAGATTCTAAAATGGATGGAGGGACCTTCAGGTTGGATAGCATGGGTTGACAAAAACAATAATGAAGTTTAATGTTATATACAGCTGTACATTATTTGTAACTATATCTGATATACAATGTTTAGCTTATGAGACTGGTGTGGTCAGTTTTACTTCATGTAAACAGTCTTATGAAATCTTGTAAAAGTTGCTCAAATTATATTCAATAGAAAAAAAATAATATACATATATATATATATATATATATATATATATATATATATATATATATATCAAAACACATACATTTATAATACATAAAAGACTATTATAATGACCAAGCCTTAAATCTTTCGCTAATGCCTTTGGAAGGGTAGGTTGATTTGTATAGGCAGAGGCAGAGTAATTCCATCCCAAATTTGGTGACTCCCCAGTAATGTTATTGACAGGTGTTCATGAAACCTTTGGGCTTAATTGTGGAATTGGTTTCAAGCACCCTATGATAGTAATTCCCCATCCTCCATTGGGTTTAGGAAATAAGTAAGGATTAGGTTTGAATGTAACAATTATGGGTTGTATTATGAACAAATTAACTATCTCTTAATTTAATAAGGCATAATATCGTATAATAATGTTTAATGATGCATGTTACACAAGTAGTCCCTAGCACGGGACATTACATACCTTGTAAGCAATTAGTATGAATAAAGTAAGTTAGGGAATTATAGTTCACCGGTTCTCCCAAGCTAAGTAGGCCACCCCAAGGGATTGATTTGTCATAGTGGGTTGTTCCTGCCTCTTGTGGGCCAAGATGTGAGTTGTCATAGTGGGACGCTGCACACTCTTGGGCTTAGTTGGGTTGAGCAGTTTACAAGCGCCCTCTCGAGGCTTTCCTACCAAACCAAAGTATGATTGGTTATAAGATACATTTATCATTCTTTATAATATATTTGATATTAATCCATGTATTTATTTGTCTATCCATGAAGTTACTCATATATATTTAAAAAATGGACCATATTGCGGAATTACTAATTTTAGGACAAAAATTCAGGTAATCTATAGGTGGGGATATTACATGTATGACAAAACCAAGTACACTGTATTATGCTCATTTTTATGATTTCTCTGTTGAGCCGAGTATGGCTTCTTTCATATTTGTGAATTTACTCAAGAATAGACTCTAATTGCAGATTATATTCAATTTTCTACAGGTCATATGACTCAGATTAGTATGATCGGTATCCTTTATAATTAACCGATAAGGATTAATGGCCTAGATTTCTTGTTAAAACATAAATAATGGATACGATATTATGATAAATCGTTCATTAGATAATCTTTTATTTAAAATCAACAGTTTGTCTATAGAACCCTTTAGATGTCAAGAAGATTGGAAAGTCTTTTTCAGCTGAAAGGGAAAATTGTCAATGTTAAGAATTAACCAAAGAGAACTGTTAGCTGTCTTATATGTGAACAATCCTTTGAAGGGTGTTAATAACCATTAATGTCAGCAGACATTTAAGCAGTTGACTTATTAGCAGGTTTTCAATCTCAGTAAGGTTCTTTTGACCATTAATGTTAGTAGACATTTAGCAGTTAGTTTGTTGGTTGCTTAGTAAACCCGTGAATGAGTTGATCTTTGTTGTATGTGTACAAGTCGAGGAAGGGTGGTGAATACTGACAGCACGTAAATCGTGCTTGCATCCTTTAAACCTTGGCCAAGGTGGCATAGTGCATTGTATGTGGCCATCAATTCACATGAGTCAGATACACATTCAAGTCAGATGGTCATACTAGTTAGGAGGTACCTATAATGTGTGACCGATTAAGAGTTGTGTAGGTTTTGAACACGAGACTTAGATGGCAATTAGACCTAGTCCTTTGTCTGTTCGCTCATGAAGGGTAGGGCCCATTCAGTAAGGAAGGTGTGCGGGGGACCACCAGGTTTGTGGTTTGAGGTAAAGCACTTGATGATGCTCTCCCTCTCCCAGAAAATGCCGAGACTTGTAATAGATTCCACAATGGAAGGAAATTAATTAGTAAATTCCAACCCTCTCTTCTAGTTATTGCATTTAATTTTATGAAAATAGAAAAGTGCAATTGTATGAATTATTTGGAAATTTATATGTACACGAGGAAAGATTTTATTTCTAATCAGTTTTTAAAATAAATAGAAAAGTGCAAATTTCTTTTTATCATCTTGGTAAATTATTAAAGGTGGATATTGATTTTTTATTTTCTTATGAATTAGTAAGTATGTTACAGTTTTGTTTGGAAAGAAGTCTCTTGCAATTGATTTTTGTGAGTTGATAGTCCCTAATTCCTAAGAATTCACATAAGGGTACATTACAAATTGTATTAGAGCATTGCATTTTTGTGGTTATATGACATTATTCCTAAAATGGGAAATTACATGGTAATCCATTTTCTACAATGAGTTCTATTGGTAAAATGGAAACCAATTCGATTATATTAGGTAAATGTTTCTCTTCCAATGTCATGATGTTTTTCTGTAATATTTTAATAAAGAACTTTAGTCACTTTATCCCCTTTCCACTATTATATCCCTCTCTTTCCAAAATCAGCCTCTAATATATTTAAAAATAATTTAATAACATCATAAAAAAGATAAAAGAGTCTTATGGTGCCTAAGGAAGAGTGTCAACTTTTTAGTTGGGGGATATTTTCATAGAAATGATGAAAATTGGAAATAAATATTTTTGGCATGCGTCATTGTAAATGAAGGTGGAAAGGTAGATCATTGAAATTTATTAGAAATAATGGCACACAAACATAAATGATGACTATAGGCGTCCCTAGACTATCCCCCGTTGGAGCAACAAAAAGGAAACCCCCGATCAATCGGGGATAGTTTGACATTGTGCTGGGGACGACCAATCATCCCCCTTTTCCCGACACAGTAAAAAAAACGCATTCTTAAAAAAGCATGGTTTTATTTCTTTTTGTACACCCCAACACCTCAGAAATAATGCACAAGTGTTTGATAAATTTGATACATATATTAAACTACATATGTTAGTTCTAACTGTAGCAACATGAAATATGGTCTTTCATATGATTTAACTTATGCATTAAATTTCTGATTTTAAAGATTGACAGAGTAAAATTGCAGCTCTAATCTTACGAAAAAATGTAGACGTGTTACAAAGGATCCTTGAACAATTGACTAGCTCCTAGGAGCTATTAGCGATGCATTAAAGGATTGTGCCTTAACTAGCCTCAGTAGCTGGAAACACACATGAATGAGCATTGAAACGGATTTCTATCCTTTACAGATATACAACAGGGTTGATTAGCATAACTGGTATAATTTTGAGAATTGAAATATGTCCATAAACCGCAAACTAGATACAAACTCGATCATTGATGAGGAGTGTCGATGAGAAAGGCTGTTGGAAGTGAAGCTTTTAGACTTGTTAAATTGAATTAAGCTTTGGGTTCTGCTAATTTGTTCGACTTTGACTCATGCGAATCCTCAATTTAACACTAATGTTATATTAATATATTAAGGTTCTATAATGTATATATGCATGCTTTATCAAATATCAATGTTATCATATGAATATTTAGAATTTTCATATATATCTTTAAAATTTTTATATATATTTAAAATGTAATGTCCCCGACATAATTAAATAATTTAATTAAAGATTATGGCCCAGACATTTAATTGTAATACATTTCGGGCCCTTTTTATTATAAGGTTAGCATTTTTATTTTTGGCCATGTCGACACATTTTGTAATTGTTGATGTTTTGTAGCTTCTGTCAGATAAATCCTATGAGACTATTGAATATATATATATATATATTATGTGAGATATAATATATATAGATATATATCTAAAATAGTATCAGGAGAAATTAATATAATAATGATTCAGAGATATTACATATGTGTGTGTATATTTATATGTATATATATATTTATGTATATCTCATAATAATGAATTGACATGTCCCATGAAGGGACACGTCTCTCCTAGCCTCATTCTCAATATAAATGAAAGAGAGATTGCTGCATTTGAAAAACACATACAACATAGAGTGCTATTACATTTGCAACTATCCTAACACTTAACATGGTATCAGTGCCCGACTGCAAATGTAAGAGAGTAGTTTGTTGATGGTGAATGTGTGTCTGTCTGAGAAAATACAGTCTCAGTACAGGGACCATACCTCACAAATCCACCGTTGGATTTTGCTGAATTTTGGATATGTTGGTGACAAACAAATTTTGAAGAATCTCACCGGAGCGATTGGAAATAAAGTGTGGGGTTCAAAAGTTATGACGGGATGTGTACGGGTCTATGTGAAATTCCTGAAAGCGGCTTTCATTAAAGAGATATATTAATTTGTTATGATCATGGTCAAACATTAACAAAGAAGAATGTATTCAAGGAAGGGTGTCTCTTTCTATAAAGAAATCATTAATTATAGAGTGTCAGCTCTCTTAGAGCAATCAAGTCATTTCACAAGAAGAGATAAGAATTGTTCAACGATATAAGGGTGGGAATTGTACATTGTGGGGGGATTAATAACCAATGTTACATTCCCATTTGAACCATCCTTAGTGGGGAGATGATTCTAAGGGGAGATGTCTTTCAAATAATCTGAGAAGGTGTTTTCTGATTTGATGTATATGGACCTTCATTGAAGCAACTTGTGTCAAGGATGTTGATGTGCAGATAAGTATCTATTATCCTTGAATATTACATTTATCTACTCATTGTAGTCTCTCTGTCATCTGTAATTCTATACGTACTATAATAGATATTTTCCTTGATCTTTTCCGGAGATGCTCTTGCAAGAAAAAGAAGATTGATATCAGATTCAGAGGGAGTTTGACACTTCAGAGATAACTTTGGACGAGGAGCTCAAAAGATTGATATCAGATTCAGAGGGACTCTGACAGTTTATCTTAAGCAATCTTGGATGAAAAGATCAACAGATTGATAACTGCTCAATGAGTTCTTCTCTGTGAGAGAAGTTCGAGGTGAAATCCCTTATGTCCACTCTCTGCGCTAAGGCATGGTGGATGTCATATGTGTGACTCCATGTTTTTAATGGGCATGCCCCTATGTAAATCATGAGGAAGTGACGACTTCCAAATGATTATCACTTGTATTTGTTAAAGTTATTGGAAGGTGATGATCTTACAATAACTTGATCTTCTATCATGATATACATCTTATGATGGCTGAAACAGATCGTGATAGATGATATCTTGCATGGTGGATTAAGTTCCTTAAACAAGCCATGATCTTCTATTGTGATAGACATATTGTGATGGCTGAAACAGATCATGATAGATGGCATCTTCTATTGTGATAGACATCTTGTGATGGCTGAAACAGATCTTAATAGATGATGTGAATGTTCTTATGGTAAGTGCACATTACCTATGGACATTTGTTGAGTACTTGGTGGATATCATGAGACTTGATATTCTGTAGGCCATTACTCTGAGCACTAGGTGAATATCATGACTTGATATTCTGCAGGCCAATGCTCTCGATATCATGAGATGATATCTTGAGTACTTGGTGGACATCATGAGATTTGATGTTGGTAGGCCATTACTCTGAGCACTTGGTGAATATCTTGAGAGTTGATAAAGGCCAATGCTCTCGATATCATGAGATGATATCTTTATGAACTCTTAAGTACTTGGTGGACATCATGAGATTTGATGTTGGTAGGCCATTACTCTAAGCATTTGGTGAATATCTTGAGAGTTGATATTCTGCAGGCCAATGCTCTCAATATCATGAAATGATATTTTTATGACTCTATGAGTTATGGTGAATATCACGAGACTTGATATTCCTAGTCTGAGCATATCTCTGATATCATAGTAATGTGATATCAAAATAAAACTTTCACAATTAACTTTGTCTTGCTCTCTTGGATGGATTTTATCCTCCCTAGCTAAGAGGGAGTGTTGATGTTTTGTAGCTTTTGTCGGATAAATCCTATGAGACTATTGAAAATATATATATATATATTATTATGTGACATATAATATATAGATATATATCTAAAATAGTATTAGGAGAAATTAATATAATAATGATTCAGAGATATTACATGTGTGTGAATATACATATATATGTATATATATTTATGTAGTTACATAATCAATTATCATTATATTAATCTCATAATAATGAATAGACATGTCCCATGAAGGGACATGTCTCTCCTAGCCTCATTCTCAATATAAATGAAAGAGAGATTGCTGCATTTGAAAAACACATACAACATAGAGTGCTATTACATTTGCAGCTATCCTAACACTTAACAGTAATCCTTCGGGAAGTTTCCCAAAGCCACTTATAAGGTCGTGCTTGTTGTAGTTGTAGGTGTGAACTTGATATTTTATTTGTGATTGCAAATTCAAGTTGGAGTTCTGTTGTATGCCATTTCGGAGGTGAAAGACCCTCCCTATTTGGTATCTGCACTTTTGGTGGGAGTAACTTCTCACCCTATTCTGCTTTTCTCTACATCCGAAAGTGTTGTAATTGAAGATCTATTTGATACAATCTGAAGTTCTATCATTATTGAATCTGAATTTCTTCTTACATGTGTGGACCTTGTGAAATCTCTGGCGATTCAATTTAGTAATTGTTATATGATCATTCTTGCATACTTTGGTATTCATTGGGAGTGCATTAAGGGCATATGGTACATCACAGAGAAGGCCTATGGTACAACATAGGGCCTACGGTACATCATAGGGCCTACGGTACATCATAGAGAGGGCCTACGGTACAACACAGGGCCTATGGTACATTACTGAGAGGGCCTATGGTACAACACAAGGCATATGGCACATCACAGGGAGGGCCTACGGTACATCACAAAGAGGGCTTGCGATACAACACTGGGCATACGATAGATCACATAGAGGGCCTATGGTACTACATAGGGCATACGGTATATCACAGAGAGGGCCTACGGTACAACCCAACTTCACCCGAGATTGCCTTCGGGCCGACATCGCCTTCAGATCGAGATCCCCTTCAAGCCGAGATCACTTTCGAGCTGAGATCGTAGTCGAGTTGAGATTGGCTTTAGGCCGAGATCGCCATCGAGCCGAAATCGCCTTCGGACCGAGATCACCTTTAGGCCAAGATTGCCTTCGGGCCGAAATCACCTTCAAGACGTTATAGTGGTATCAGAGTTGGTGATTCTGCCATCTTGTCGGGTAGTGCATACAGGTGTACACTAGGAGGTACCATTCTATTGACATATTGGGGAAACTACAGGATTTTGCAGTTGAAATCATGGCATTGTTAAGGGAACTAACTAGATGCCAAGCACAACTCAATAACATGATTAGAGGAGAAGAACGACAATGACTAATGGAGGAAACGTTGCGGAATTCGGCAGAAGGAAAGACAAACGAAAAACAAATTGGGCACGGTGATAATTCTTTCATGGGAAGAGTAAACCCTCAGCATTTACGCTCTCGACCATCGATGCCAACATTTTCGCTGAGAATCGAAGCATCTCGAAGAGAGCGAGAGCCCACTTTCCAAGAAATGCAGGAGGAACTAATGCAAGATTGGAGGAATGCGAATCTCGAAGGAGACATATCCTTCAAAGATTATGCTGATCTACGAATGAGATATTCAGGTGGCAGCAGTCATGGCTATTACAACGATGACCTCAAATGTAAGATAGGAAAGGTAAACCTCTGGATCTGGATCAACATCCGCGCGGGCGTGGGTACAAAAGGTAGACACATATTTCTAGCTTAACCCGATGCTAGAGGATGAGGCAATCAAATTTGCGATGCTTCACTTGGAGGGGATCACTCACGAATGATAGCATCATGAAATGGTTACCCTCGGCCACGATCAAATAACCTCCTATGCTGAATTCACGGAGAGACTGATAGATTGCTTCGATAGGAAAGATCTAGAACTTAATTTCAAGGAGCTGGTGCAACTAAAGCAATCCAGATCAGTTGACAGTTATATTGCAGAATTCCAGAGACTGTCAGTATTGGTGACAAATATCTTGGAGAGACTGGTGGTGTTGTTCATGGATGGGTTGATGGAACCCCTAAAGGGTTGGGTCAAACGGTTCAATCTCAGCACGCTCACAAAAGTGATTAAGGAGTGTGACATGGCCACATCTTCTTCTTCCAAAGATTACACGCCTTCCCAACCACCTCTCCTACAAGAGATCAGAGACAAGGAACCAATTCAGAAGAAGTCTCCGATGGATGAAGCCACTCGTCAGGAGCTCTCAAGGAGGATGCTATGTTTCACTCGCAGGGAACCTTGGGTCCGGGTCACCATTGTCTTGGCAAGGGGAAGATTCACTATATTGAGGTGCCACTTGACGATGAAGAAGAAAGTGAAGTACCTAAAGTGCAAGAAGAGGAGACTAATCATGCGAAGAGGATTGTGACACTTGTGAAAAAAGGAGGTTCCATTGCTACACTTTTTGAAACTTCCAGATGTAGTGTATTTTGGGTTTGTGACACTCTTCATGGGGAGCGAGTCACAGTCATGCTTGATAGTGGAGCCACACTCAATTTTATAAATTCATACCGTGTCGCTAAGAGGGCTTTGCACATGGTGGAGCATGAGGGATTTGAGGTCAAAGTGGCAGGAGGAACTTTATTACCCTGCACTCATGTGATCATAGTTGAGCATTACCATGGGAAACTACATAGTAACAAAGATTTCTTTGTGATAGATCTTGATGACACAAACATCATATTGGGCATTCAATGGATGGAGACCCTCTATCAGTACACACAAAGTTTCAAGAAGATGGAATTTTCATTTGAGGTGGACGGCAAGAAGGTGGTGTTAAGAGGTATGTCAAATAGAGGCCCGAGAGAAATTTCAGCAAAGAAGATGGAGGTTATTCTCAGATAGGATAAGACTCAGGCATATAAACTTAATGCGAAATAAAAGAAGATTGTGGCGGCCAATATTTTACCCGATACTCCTACCGTATGCTTCATGTTTCAAACTTTAGAGGATTGGAGGCCTCACTTGTTGGTTGAGTACTCCGAGAACACCTTTGCATGCCAGTTGATGGATGGTCAAATACAGGATGTCAGGTACAAGGTGATTGATGATATCATCCACTACAATGATAAAATCTATTTGGTACTTGACTCAAAACTGAAAAAGATGATTACAGGAGAGATTCATAATCCAGCGTTAACAGGATTCCCAGGATCAAATTCGCGATTGCTTGAGGGCAAACAATCTTTGGGCGGGGAGGACTGTAATGTCCTCGACATAACTAAATAATTTAATTATACATTATGGCCCCGATATTTAATTGTAATACATTTCGGGGACCTTTTTTTTATTAGGTTAGTATTTTTATTTTTGGCCATGTCGACACATTTTGTAATCCTTCGGGACGTTTCCCGGAGCCATTTATAAGGTCGTGCTTGTTGTAGTTGTAGGTGTGAACTTGATATTTTATTTTTGATTGCAAATTCCAGTTGGAGTTCTGTTGTATGCCATTTCAGAGGTGAAAGTCCATCTGAAGTTCTATCATTATTAAATCTGAATTTCTTCTTGATGTGTGGACCTTGTGAAATCTCTGGCGATTCAATTTAGTAATTGGTATATGATCATTCTTGCATACTCTGTTATTCATTGCGAGTGCATTAAGGGCATACGATACATCGCAAAGAAGGCCTACGGTACAGCATAGAGCCTACGGTACATCACAGAGAGGGCCTATGGTACAACACAGGGCCTACGGTACGTCGCAGAGAGGGTCTACAGTACATAGGGCATATGGTACATCACAGAGAGGGCCTACGGTACTATGGTACATCACAAAGAGGGCCTACGATACAACACAGAGCATACGGTACATCACAGAGAGGGCCTACGGTACTACACAGGGCGTACAATATATCACAGAGAGTGCCTACCGTACAACCCAACTTCACCCGAGATTGCCTTCAGGACGAGATCCCCTTCGGGCCGAGATCTCCTTCGGGCTGAGATCGCCATTGGACAGAGATCGCCCTCGGATAGAGATCGCCATTGGGCCGAGATCGCCTTCGGGCAGAGATTGCCTTTGGGCCGAAATCACCTTCGGGACATTACATAAAATTTTCTGTATTTTTTATATAGTGGTCGCCTTTGTTGTCCCCTAACCCTTCCCAAAAATGGCTTGAAAAATTGGGGACAAAAGAGTGCATTGTCCTGTCCAAAAAACTCAAGGTAACCTTGCTGAATTCATCAATAGAAAAATGGTCATTTATGATTTGGGAACCTTGATAGAAGGGTTAGGAAGTGAAGCCTTCTCAGATTGCCAGTTAAGGTGGAATGAACTTCCTAAAAAATTAAGGAGACTTTTCCCTCAAAAATTATTTAGAAAAAAGAAAAGAGGTCATCTGGTTGCAATGTGAAGAGAAGTATTAAAATTCATAGGGATGCTACACAAAATCACTGACATGATTGGATAGGATTATGGTTTTATTTTCTATTTTTATGGTATCTTTTCCAAGATTTGACTGGTAGGGTTCCAATCAATCTAGATGTAGAAACTAAAAAATGGAAAATATTGAAAAAAGTCAGGGTTATCATCTGACAGAGGAGCCCCACATTGAGCCGTATGAGTTCAGTGTAGTTGGCTTCTTTGATATGATGAGCCAAGTAAGATACAGCAATTAAAACATTGCATGACAATGTGCAATAACTTTAGCTCGAGATGATGGAGAACCCCAAAAATGTATACTAATGTGCATCTTTTGATATCCTTGAACATGCTTTTGTGTTATAAAAACCATATTAATACACCCTTTCCATATACATAATACTCCGAAGTGGTTTATGTTTTTTATAAGGAGTATCATAGATAATGGACTAATGGACTGGATTTGATATGAGTAAGTTGTTTTGTACAATAGCATTTGTGAGTTTTCTAAAGAGGGAATGGAGTTGTTATGGCTGCACATATGAAATTGATGTTGAAGTGATTTTTTATGTATTTATGTAGACACTCCATGGTTATTCCAGGTTTGTTAGTGGGGCAGAGAATTATAATTTCGTTTTTTTCTCAATTCTAATCTATCGGTGTGGGTATTTCTGCTGTGTTAAATTCTTCTCACTGGATTGACAATATAGGATATATTATTTATCTCCCTGCTTGTTTTCGATGTAAGTGAACCGTGAAACCAAGTATCTCAATCACCACACATTGAGACTGAATAGTATTTTTACCAGATTAATATTTATACGAAATATTTTAAAGCTAAGCTTGAGCTGAAACAAGTACTACTATTCAGAAAATTGAGCTGTTGACCCAATGGAGTAAAGGATTCATTGTATGCAAAGGTAGTCAGTGTATGAATAACTATTTTTGCATGTGAGACTAAGTATAATTACATGTAAGAATAAGTATAATGAATTGTCCCTGACATTACTATTTTTCTTTGGATTGATATCTTCATATTATTTGGGCACCACCAATATACTGGTTTTGAATCTTGATTTTCGTAATATGCATAGTTTGACATCCCGTATGTGGTTACAGTTAATTTACTTTCTTTAGCCTGTTTAAGGGCAGTATCATTGCAGCTGTTATAGTGAGAACTTAATGACATGGAGCTATATGCGAGCTTCTTAATTTGGAGTAGGCATCCAACATTATTCATAAGAATATTTTACAAGTATTTATTGGAAAATTATTTATCAAGTTGTTTTCTTTTACTCCATTACAGGTGTCGCAACATTTTGCAAAGTAAATAAGGCATTTTCAAGTACAGAAGTTACTTTGCCCCTCGCAGCAGAGGAGGGATTCACTGGTCTGATAAATTGCTCAAGGTTGGGAGAATCTAATGCAGCAGTTAGTGGAATTAGTAATTATGGGGTTGAGCATGGACCAGAGGGTCTTACAAGACAGGAACTACTGAAGCTTGATAGGGAAGGTCGTTGTATTATCACAGATCATGGACACTTTGGTGAGCATATATTTTGTGAATAGTTTGATATATAGAATTTATATGCATGCATAAATATTTGTTTAAACTTAGAAACAACATGATTAAATTTAATGCTTCTTCACATAGAATGCAAAGGTGTTTAAAAACTATCGAAGTTTTTCAAAATGTTGATTTACATATATCAACCTATTGACAAATATATTTTTCTGAGTTCAATAATTGCAGTTCTGTTTAATATTTATGGGCCATTTGCTGCAAGTGATGATTCAGAGCGTTTTCAGTTCAAGCTCCATTTCTTTAAGGTGTTGCAGGTACAGTTTACTTGGTCATTAATGTTGTGATGTGTGATATTATAATTTTATTTGCATGGATGATTCAAGACAGATAAGTGATTACCAGTAATTTATTGGTATAAGCAATTTATTTTTTGGAATTTTATCTGAAGGAAATGTTTACACACGACATATTCAAAGGTATTCCACACGACAGTAAATATCTTTCACGACATATATTTGTTCCCCACCAATCTGCCGAAAGCCAGTAATTGCCAAAAGGACAAGCGATGAGAGACTTTCCAATTTCCAGCACCTCAAATAGGAAAGAGATTTCATATAAATATCTTTGGCAGGAAAATAATACTCACCAAATTTGATATTATTTTCCGAACTACCAATTGATCCTAATTTACTATTTTGGGACATCTTGGCTTACTAATTTTAGAAAATTTTGAAATAGGGACATGACATGTATCCAGACCGAGGTTGGTGTTTGTAGGGCTACTCGGAGTTGCTGGGTGCTTTGATTACCAGTTGGCGCTTAGAGGAGGTGCCTAATGCTTGATTGACTATGGATTTGAAGACTTTAAAAAACGAACATGCTTGTGTTTCTAGTATTGCAGACCTGCAATGTTGTTCCTACTGATGTATTAGTCCCAGTTAGGACTGAAATTATTGTATGCTGATTTGTCCTAATCCTTCCTCCTTCAAACACTCAAGGTACTCATCATTGACTACTTGTTTATATTCTATGATTCTTATAATGACACTTGTGAATGCTTAACCATCCATGGTTTTGAAAACAGCAGTTCCAAGAACTTTGGGAATTATTAACAAGGTTCATTTTAGCGGTATATTTCCATCTTGCACTTAAGTTGTTCTAATTTCCAAAACCAATTTTTCTAAGGTATTTTATCACAAGGAAACTACACAGGAGTCTATTCCTTAGTTGAGGAGATCCACCAAAGAGCAAAAGCCTCTTGAAAAATTTAAATATTTTATTCACCATTTATTAATCTTTGATCAAGCTAAACCTGCAACATTTGAATAAACATGTAATGATAGAGATTGCAATAATTTGATGGAAGCTATGAAGGAAGAAATGGGATCGTTGATGGTAAACCACACTTCGGATTTGGTCCCTCTTCCACCCAACCGGAAAGTTTTGAAAAATAGATGGCTGTACAGATTGAAGGAAGAAGACAAGAGGTGATAAAAGCCAAATTATTAGTGAAAGGATTTTATCAATAGGAAGGTGTTGACTTCCCTGCAACTTTTTCATCTGCAGTGAAAATGAGTACTATTCAGACATTGTTGGGATTGGCCACTGGTTACGATCTTGATTTGGATCAGCTTGATGTAAAGACCACATTTATATAGAATGATATGAAATAAGGGTTATATAAGTAACAACTGGAAAGTTTTGAGTAAAAACAACAAGGGAATCTAATTGGTATATTGAAATGAAGCTTGTGTGGGCTGAACAAACTCCACGACAATGGTAAATCAAGTTCGATTCTTTCATGGTTGAGTAAAAGTTCTCCAGGTATGAATCTGATTGTAATGTCCCCTTTTTGGGACATTAGAAGTCAATTAAATAATTAAGTTGTCATAATATATCAAATTTAATTACAACTTGATAAAGTATTAAAATGACTTTAATGGAGCTTAGAGAAATTTAATAAAGTCATTTTCGTTTAAAGGAGGTAATAAAGAGACAGAAAATGAATGCGGAGAGACAAGTAGAAGGAAAATGAAGAGTCACAGGGATGTGCTATGCAATTACATTCAGAGGCTCATTCTCATAATGTTTGGTTTATTATTCTCTCTTGGAGAGTTTGGGAGCTATTAGCTTTCAGTTCTAAAACTTGAGGACGGAAACCTTTAGGAAATTATTCCAGTTGATGAAGTGGAATGAGTTTATTGGCTCAAGTTCAAGGTACTAATTATTAATAAAAAATTCTTTATTAATAATTAATTATTAAAGGTTAAAATAAAGTATTTATTAAAAGGGGGCCAATTGACATATATGAGTGCATTAAATGAACATTTAATAAATGGAGTGGACCTATTTATTATTTACTTTATTAAAAGGGGGCCAATTGACATATATGAGTGCATTAAATGAACATTATAATAAATGGAGTGGACCTATTTATTATTTACCTAAGTCAACATGGGATATAAAAGAAAATATATTAAATGTCTTAAAAGCACAAAAAGCAAAAGGCATCAAAAGCAAATATATTTGTAAGTTATGTGAAATGTATTGGAGAAGTTACTTGATCGATTTCTTCTTGAGAAAATATAAAAAGCCAAAGAAGTAGAAATCGATTCATTCTATTATGCATTGTTGATTATTGAAATTGTGTGAGAAGTTTGGAGAAGGGTTTCAGTCATAGTTCAAAATATTGTTATCGACAACTTATCGCCAAGGGCAAAAAAAAAAATATCGGGAAATATCGGAGATAAGTCGGAAACTTATCGGGAAAATATCGGAGATTTTTTGCTTGAAAAATCTTTTCGAATCCAATTCAAATCCACAAGAAATCACTTTAGAACACTGCAAATGACCTCCTTTCTCCTTGAAACCCTTTCTCTCCTCTCCAAACATGTTTTTGGAATCAAAAAAAATATTTTTCTCCCTTTTTTGGGCCATCACTGTCTATATGCGTCTGCAGCAGATAAGTTTCTGACTTATCGCTATATTTTAGCAACTTATCTGCGATATTTTGGCAATTTATCTGCGATATTTTGGAACTTATCTGTGATATTTTCCTGCGAGAAAGTTACATAAATTCTCACGCTGCTGCAAATGAAATACATGTTTCTTATTGTACAAGTATGCATGTTTATACATTCTGTTACTTTAGAAAAAAAAGCTGATTTCTTAAGGTCCTTATCAATGTACCCTCTGCTTATTTGTTTTATTTATGTGAAATAAATATATAAATACATATCTACAAATACACTCTAGTTCATAGAGACCATCAAGCCATTGACTGCGAATTCGCAGGAGCATCTCCTAGATTGTGGCCAACACAGATCTATGAAAACACGAAATACAGTGTTTAGAAGCCGCCATTTGTCATGAACGCATCTAGAACTGGAAATTGCATTCAATGGTGGAGGTTGTTCAATTTGTTTTGATCTATTATTCCTTCAAGTCCCTTTATATGTCTGCGGAAGAGGGTTTTCTCCAGCATTTTGCAGAAGCTCAAGACACATTTTGAAGGTTTGGAGGCATTTGTGTTCAACGTTTTTTTTCTCCTTATGCATTTGCAATACAAAAATGCGATTTACTAGCTGCTTTCTTGTTTTTCCAGCGATGTTCTTTCTTTTTCTTGGCCGTTTTACTTGAAGTCTTAAATATTTTTGAATGTCTCCATGGTTTTGCTGCGTTTGATCTTCTTTGTAGCTGTGATGATCTTCTCATTCATGATTTTTGTCTTTGAAAATTCTTCACACTCTTTACCTAGTAGTGTTCATTGTTTGAGTGGAATGAAATGTTTTATGTGGACAAAACTATTCAGAAATTCCGATCTCTTGATGTATTTTGAGATGCAAAAATGAGGCTGTAAACAATGCTTGAGTGATTTTTGAGACTTTAATTTAACATCACAAGTTGTTGTTCGACAAGATGTTCTTGAAATCCGATTACTGTCCAGCAATATCTTCCCATGACATTGCCTAGACAAGACTTGTGTGTTGCGTACTTGGAATGAGCATTTTCCAAAAATCTCATGACATTCACCCCGAGGTTAGACTATATGTTTTGCAAATCTAAAGCTGAATCAGTAGAAGTGTACTTGCAATTAGTGCAAAGAGTTTCCTTTGTGCCTCATTATAATCATAAAACATCACCAAGCATCACTGTAGTTTTCCCTCATTATGAGCTTCCAGAAAAAAGAATACAAGGATGCAAAGAAAAATGATACCAAAAGTACAAACCTTGCTGCATTCATTTATTCATGTAATCCCTATAGTTTTGCCTACATGCTAAAAAAGAGTTTTCAAAACCAATGCAAACATGAAAGCTACAGTAAATATGAAGTGAAAGACCTTCCCTATTTGGCCTGTTGTAGTTTCGGTGGGATTCGACCTTCACCCTACTCTGTTTGTTCTGCTTGTATCGGATCTGGTAAATCCGAAGTATTTCGTTATTCATAATATAATCTTCTGGCAATTGTTCCACATATGGTACTTCATTGTTCTATGCACCTGGAATTGCTAAGTAATTGCATTGCAGTGATACCAAGACATCCACCCCGAAGACATCCACCTGGTACGGTCTGTAACCCCATCCGTACGGCCTGCAACTCCATCCATACGACCTGCATCATCCATCCGTACGGCTCCATCCGTACGGCCTGCAACTCCATCCGTACGACTTGCACCTCCATCTGTATGACTTGCAACTCCATCTGTATGGCCTCTTTTCCTCCATCAGTACGGCCTGCTTAACTCCATCCATATGGCCAGCCTACCTCCACCGTACGGCCAGTCTGTGCAGTCCTCCATCCGTACGACCTGCACCTCCAGTACGCTAGCTGAGGTCCACCAGGAGTTAGGAACATTACAATGTTAGACTGAAACATTTGTCTCGTACTAGCGGTAGGGCACAATATAATGATGTGCAAAAGAAGGTGAGCAAGCTTTCATTACCTTACTATTATGGATCCAAGAAGACCACTGCCAGAGCATGGGTACAGAAGGTAGACACCTATTTTCAGTTAAACCCCATTTAAGAGTAGGAAGCGATTAAATATGCGGCGATACATTTGGATGGCCTTGCACATGAGTGATGGCATCATGGCATGGTCACTATAGGGCATGACCAGATCACTTAATATGTGGATTTTACAGAGAGATTGATTGAGAGATTTGATAAAAAGGATCCTAAACTGCCCAACTCAGACAATGGCGACCAGTTGAGAGATATATTTCACAGTTTCAGAGTCTTTCAGTACTTGTGACTGACATCTCATAGAGGAGACTCTTGTTTTTATTCAAGCATGGGTTAGCAAATCCATTGAAAGGGTGGATCAAGGGCCTTAATCCTTCGTCAGTACAGGAAGCTTACAAAAAGTTAAGGAATATGGAACCCACTTCATCAAGGAGTAAATTTCAATCCAAGGGTTTTCCATCAAAGAAAGATAAAGTCAAGAAACATTTCCATAAGGATTCCCATCAACAAAAGAAAGATTTAGACTATTTGGACATCGAGCAGTTAAATGATCTCAGAAGGAGAAATCTATGCTTCTGTTGTAGAGAACTATGGAACCCTTCACATAAGTGCACTGTCAAAGCAAAAGCAAAAAAGGTTGAGTATTTTTTTGTTGAGGAATCAGTAGTAGAGAAATCAGAATAGCAATCTGATTCAGAGAGCAGCGATGAAGAAAATACTTTAGAAGGGGAGTTAGGCGAGGATAAGACCATTGCAAGATTTGTAGGTCCTGAACAAGCAATAACTTTCAAAGTGACGGGTGTGATACAGGGGCAATGAGTTGTCTCATTGATAGACACAAGAGCTACCCACAATTTCATTGATGAAAGCTTTGTCAAGAAGAGAGAACTACAGATAGAAGAACATGAGGGGTTTAGGGTGATAGTAACCAGTGGACACAAGGTGCAGAGCGCAAGCTTGATTCCTAACCTTCACATGCAAATGGGTGAATGTGAGATGGTAGGTAACTTTTATGTGGTAGATATGGGAGATTGTGACATCATTCTTTGTATCACTTGGATGAAGTCTTTACTGTTCACCTTCAACCTGGAGAAATTGGAGATGAGGTTTGAACATCAGGGAAGGAAGTGATGCTTAGAGGACTATCAAATGGTGGACTCATAATTGTTTCACTTTGGAGGATGGAGCAGTTATTCAAGCATGATGAGGCGGAATGAGCAGCTGAGTTAATCTTACGACACACTAAGGTATTTGATAGCATCCCTTATGGAGTTCCTCCTGAGAGGGGAATTGAACATGTGATAAAGTTAGAGGAGGGGGCGAAAGAAGTGATCACCACACCATACCGGCATTCGAAGTAGAAGGATGAGATTGAGAAAGCACTTAAGGAGTTGTTGGAGATGGGACACATTAAGCCCAACAAGAATCCTTTTGCATCAGCAGTGGTTTTGGTTAAGAAAAAAGATGGGACTATGTGGATGTGCATCGACTATAGGGCTTTGAAGAAAAGGACTATCAAGAACAGGTACCCCATACCACAGATAGATGAACTTATAGATGAGTTGCATGGAGCTTGTTATTTCACGAAGATTGACATACGGTTAGGATACTAGCAGATTAGGAAGAGAGCCAAGGACATAGAGAAAACATTCAGATGCCATTACAACCACTTTGAGTTCTTTCTAATGCCTTGTGGGCTTACTAACGCTTCTGCCACATTTCAGAAATTTATGAATTGGGTGTTCAGGATGCAGTTGCGAAAGTTTGTACTAGTCTTCTTTGATGAGATTTTAATTTTCAGCAAGATTTAGGAGGAGCATTCGTAGCACTTTGGTGCAGAGCACCCTAGGGTTTTAGCTCCAAACCCTAGTAATTTGCAGAGTGATCAATGGAGCAGATCACGGTTAGCAGTCAGAGATCCGCCTAGACCTTAATAGCTCTTAACTCCTAGCACGAGGGCGGTTAAACAATAACAACCGGTTATATTATACTTATCGCGCAGTCGCAAGACGAACGACGGTTAGTTTAAAGCTGGTGCGACAACGCGACGAGGGTGTATCGCACAGTCGGCAGCTAATGGGCGGTTAACAGGAAATGTGTGCGACAAGGCGATGACGGCTCATCGCACAGTCGGAAGGTAATCGACGGCTAAGGAAAAACAGCTGCGAGGACGCGACGAGGAGGCATCGCCCAGTCGCGAGGTGAATCGGCAGTTAGGTTATAAGGGTCGCGACAACGCGACGAGAGCTCATCGCACAGTCGCGAGGTGACCGGCCGTTAGTGTTTAAGCGTTGCGAGTGCGCGATAACAGGGCATCGCAAGGTCGCAGAGTAATGGACAGTTAGTGTTATGAGTGAGCAAGAACGCGACAACAATGCATCGCCGGGTCGCAGAGTAATTGACAGACACTGTTTAAGTGGTGCGAGCGCGCGACAGCAATGCAGCGCACGGTCGCAGAGAAATAGGCAGCTCGGTGGGAAGTGCTGCGAGTGCGCGATAGCAAGGTATCACCAAGTCGCAGGAAAAAGGCATGCATAGTGATTAGGACTCGCGACAGTGCGATTAACATTCAAAACATAGATTGACTGGTCAACATCGCCGAAGGAAGATAAAAAGTCAGTGACAGGGATGAAAAAGGAGGTCTACGTCGACAACCATGCTGATGATGAGAATGATGACAGTTACAGGAGGAAGATGAAGAGCCGAGGTAGTTAGAATCTTCAGACGGCAGGTAACCTAGAAACGGTTACAAATGAAGAAGAGGCGGAATCTATGATCAAGGAAGGAAACTTGTAATAGGAGAGTTTTTTTTTGGAGAATTTGGAGATTGAACAGACTAGCAGAGAAGATTTTCAGTTTACATTGTAATTCTCAAATTTTCAATAAAGAGTAGTTTTCTATGCTTTTTGTGTGTGTTTCTATTGCGTGCAGACTTCTGTAGAGTAGGATTTTGAATTCAATCAAGTCTCATGGATGCTTTTTGACTCTTGTAATCCATCCTATGGAGTGTGACCGTCAAGAAGCATCCTTCATGTATGCTTATTTTGTTTTTGTGTTTGTGTTGGAGGAGAGGCTAGTCAGAATTGTAAACAAGTCCTAGGCGAGCTAAATGGTCCGGCTAGAGAACTTGTAGGAGAGAGAGATAGAAGGAGAAGGTGCATGACTGACTGTATTCAGTCATGAAGAGCAAGATAAGGTGAAGAGTGGAACATTTCGGTGGGTAGGAAACCTAGGAGAGAGGGAGTGTAGAAGTCCTTCTAGTTAGGGTCTGAGAGTAACCCTAAGAGACTCAAATGCGAGTCTAGAGGATCCTGAAGTGAATAGGGTCCAAGGTAAGATTCCTAAAAGAGAGTAGGAGTCTAGGAGAGAAAGGTGACCTCCCCATCACACTTGCAGGAGGTCTTGAGTATACTACAGAGTGAGTCATTGTTTGCCAAGGAATCAAAGTGTCAGTTCGCCATGAAAGAGCTTCTATACCTTAGACACATCATTAGTGCAGATGGAGCGAGGGTGGATCTAGAGAAGATTAGAGCCATCATTGAATGGCCAACTCTGACTAACCCCACACAGTTGGAGGGGTTCCTTGGATTGTGTGGCTTCTACAGGAGGTTGGTGCAGATGTTTTCTCAGACAACAGCCTTGTTGACAGATCTTATGAAGAAGGATATAAGGTATGTTTTCCTTGTTTTTGCAAGGTTTTAGGAGTAATTTTTTTTGTCATTTATGAAGGGTGGTTGATCAGCTACAGTGATTGTAATAACCCCTCGGTTTTAAGTGGTTAAACCTTCATCTGGTTTAGTCGTCTATCGCCCATTATATCCAGTGGTGTAACCTTCATTTGGTTTCCCTATTTAATTGCTTTCCTTGATTTTACCTTGACTGAAACAACCGCAAGAGTGCTGGTCACTCAAAAATTAACTATGTGAGCTCCATGAATTTTTATTTGAAACCTGAACAGGGTGCCAGGAAACTACTCTGATACCAGTGTAATAACCCCTCGAGTTATCCAATTCAACAACTTGCAAATAGTTGTGTTTTGCTTGGTTTTGTAATGATTTGCAATTTTAATAAATAAAATGAAGAAGTTGTCAGTTAAGAATAATATATAGAATTCACAATTTAAATACAATTACTGACAAACAATGGCTGCAATATTATTAAATGTTTAATACATGATCAAATATGCTTTCCAACATCAATGTTCATACCTGGAAGTAATAGTCTGGAAATGATTATCAACACTCAAGAATTCTGAGACAACAAATGATCCTACAAATTCCAATGCCTAGACTACTGGTGAACACGTGGTACTGCTGGAGTAAATTCTGACTAGTATTAAATGCCAAATAAGCTCCTATATGTAGCCGCCTAGCAAAGAAAGCCCTTCCTTAGAAATTTGGGTGAGACGCTGGATTGTAGCTGCAATTTGATGCTTGAAATCTGGTATAAATGGCAGCCAATGATGAATATTTGGGTCTGCAATTAATGAACCTTTAGAAACCTTCAAACCCTTGATGTATTTCTCCAATTAAAGCACAAATAGAACTCTTGTATGAAGTCCTCCAAAGCAATAATTTGGTTGATCTCTCACAACTTCAAAACTGCAAAAACAATGAAGATTGAACAATCTCTAATGCCTAGGTACAGCTGAAACCCTTGTTTCAATTGCACAAACTCCAAAGACACCAAATTTGCAAAGAAAAATGATCATCAATAATGATGTTGATTTTCTTTTTGATGTATTTTTATAACCCCAATCTCCTTAATAGCATTTAAATCCACTTTCAAATCCACTTTTAGGTTTTTAATAAAACTTTATAAATAAGTCTTCAAACTTGGGCGCTCATATTCATGGATTATAAATGCACTTTAATATCATTTAAAATAATAAAACTTGTGTGCACATTAACTTTATAAAATACTTTAATATTTTGGCCTCCAAAACATAATCCATTAATTGCACTTTATGTCACTTAAATGAAGGGTCATGGCCCCATTGAATATAAAGTGACTTTTAACTTTATAAATAATTAATAATAAAACAATCACTTTATTAGTAATTAAAATAACATAACTCCACAAATAATCATTATTTCTCAATTGTGTCTGAACCTACGAGTTAACCATTGTGTAAAGTGTGCACCCAATTGCCTTACTCAAAATAGTAAGGGTCCCTCTATCAACCATTGACTTACTATAATTTGTAAATCCCTCATATATGATCAACCCATTGATGCCAGGGATCGACACTGCAAACATAACCTGTTAAGGCGCCCTGCTATAATTAGTAATCTTGACTTTTCCTGAAATAGTTACTGTAAATAGTAAGTGTGCCAAACTGAACCAAATGAAGAGCAATCCTGAACACTTGTGACCTCTGGAATGCGAATAAGCCTCCTGCACTGCCAACTGGGACCCTCTAACCATTAGTCTTAGCCTACAGGGGCCAATAATGGGAGCTAATCCAATCATAAACCATATCATCCCAAAAAGGGGACATTATTGTGTTCATAGAGATATCAATTGAGTTGATTAAGGTGTATTCCTTGAAACACTGAGACAAGTTGATGTAGTAAAGAGGAATTTATCATCATTGAAAATTTGTTTCATTTATTGGCATACTATTAAACGTAAGGCTTCATTAAGGTCCTTGAAAATATTGAAGTGTTTCTAGGGTTGAGGGTTCTAAATTCAAAAAGACCAACATACTAGCATGAAAGCGTGTTTGTGGATTCCTCATGTTAAAGGTTGTAATTTCAAGTTTTCAAGTTGATATGGGCAAGGGATTCATTAGATGCATGCTCATAAACGTTCAACAATTTTCAAAGGCTCTAGAAAGTTTTCTATATTTCAAAAGTCATAAGGATTTAACAGGTCTCAAAGACTCGAGTTGATTCAAATTTTCAGAAATGACGTAAAGTGATAATAGTTTCTATCTTCTAGTACAATCACATCTAGTAGTTGGTTTAAGTCTAAGTTTAAATCATTGAGAAGAATAAATCAAAACTGAATCTAGATTGCAATTGCATTATGGTGGTTGACAGTGATGATATTTAAATGTTACTAATGTTTAAATGTACCACAGAATGAGAATTATGTACTTTTTGGGTTTTGTCACTGAAGATGAAACAATGTTTAATGTGCATTTATTTTAAGCCTTTTTCTTTCACTGTACTATTCAAAGCCTACATTTCTGTGGAGCATTAGTTGAGCGTTGTATCTTTTCAATAGATTTTATTTAGGATTGAAAAAATTGTATTTGAATATACTATCATTTCTAGTAGGCTTTGTTTGTTTAACCCATGGTTGCAAGCAGGAACCCCTTTATCTTAGACTGGAAATATAGAAATCACTTATATGTTAGTACAAGCACTGCTGATTAAGGGATCTTTTGGCTAAAAACAATAACTATTGTTTTCTTTGTCACTAGCAGATAAGGTTTCAAGCTCTTTTAGGTCAAGGAAAGAGGGTGATTATTGTGGGTGATCTGAATATTGCACCTTTTAGTATTGACTCCTGTGACCCAGGACCACATTTTGAAGAAAATATGTGAGTTGGTGTTCTATAACTACCTTTTCCAAAGTTTAGTGTCTCGATTGCTTCATGTATCCACAAATGTGAATCAGGAGATAAATTTATAAAATTATGTCAGAGACTGATGCTGAGTTCTCAAATCATATCTTTTTTAAAATTTGAAGGCCAGTATGAAACTACTGTGATGAGATGACAGTAATCTAAGAATCGATTGTGTTGTCAAAGTGAAGTTTTGAGTGAGTGATACAGATTGATATTGTGACAGCTGTAGGAAGTGGTTGAGGATGTTACTGAATGATGGAGGACCCTTTACTGATGCGTTTAGAAAATTTCATCCATACAGGTATGTACCATCTATCACTGCTGATTTTTGAGAATAGGATCAGTTTTATGGATGATTATATCAGTTATTGTTTGAGTCCAATAATTCCAAACTCGTATTTTCTGGCATCTAGTCTTACAATAAAAGCTGCAGATTTATGACAATGATGTGGACGTGTAACAGATTGCTCCTACAACATAAAAGCTTTGCAGCACAGATTTATCTGTAGAGAAAAAATAAAGGAATTAAAGAAAGCATGGTAAGAATGGATGAAAACAAGGTACCAACCAGACAAAATTATATCAAACAAGGTTGAGTGCAAAAAAATAAAGTGTGCAAATCATATATCTGTAGAAAAAAAAATAAAGTAAGACATTCTAATGAAATAACTTTCACAATAGGAGAATATGATAGGATATATGCTGCAAATACTTGATAATAATAGATCATTTTGAGAGGGCATTTTTAACAATAACAAAATTCATAGTATGATGATAATGAACTAATTACTTTCTCTTATTTATACCAATATTTATGCTATTGATGCCACTTTAGGCTGACCTATGTACCTTTATAAGATTAAATAAATGATAATATCATAGTTGTAAAACTCAGCTTCGGCAATAACTAAGAAAGCCCAAATTTAAAAAGAAAAAGAATTTGTTGTCCCTAATTTTGCATTCCCCAAAATTGGGCAACCCTACGCATTTCCTAGTCAGGTTGATATGCGTTTTTCTCTAAGCGTGTCGATGTTACGGAAGGAGTATTTTTCAATGGAATCAGTCATC
>MU223658.1:474962-485320 GCA_018584345.1 Thuja plicata
AGACTTGTATTAATTTTCTCTAGTGTTGTTGCAACACTTAAGTTTTAGAAGTGTAGAATCTTTGACAGATTGCACGAAAATATGTAACACATTCTCATGTAATCATGCTCAAGGTACATTAGGTCCTAAAGCTTTGAATAAGTCAAAGGTTAGTTAGTTATAGATAGACTTTGAATAGTTCAAAGCTTGTTAGTTAGTTAGAGATAAGGATTGAATAATTCAAAGTGGTTAAGGGTTTCCCCTTTCTTCTCCACTTTTCTCTCTCCTCTTTTCCTATATAAAGGAGAGAGCTCATTGTAATTCATCTTTTGTTTATGCAAATAAACTATAGGCAAAATTCTTGAGTTCTGAAGACTTTGTGTTTCATTGTAAGAGAGTTAAGCGTTTGAATAAAGGAAGAAAGATTGACAGACTTTGTGTTGTCATTTTGAAAATCAATAAATGTATTCTTATGTTGCACTTGTTGATCCTTGTTCAAATCAAAATAGTTTCTTTATTTAAATCATTGGAGCATCTCTAATTCAAGTTTTTTGAAGACTTTGTGCTTCAGGGAATCGGGATTACTATAGAAATTAGTGGTTGATACACTCCAAGGACTGAAGACTTTGAGCTTCAGTATTGGACAATAGATTAGATTACTGATTTGAGGTGAGGACAGGAGACTTTGAGCTCATTGTATCACCTAGTCTTTAGATAAATCACCCGCTCCCTCGTTTGATTGTTCTTACGTCAATCATCGAGTCACCGGTATTACTGTTGCAAGGTGAACTGTATGTGTTACAGTTCAGTTCTACTTGAAGCCACCTGCGGTAAGAAGGGGAGCCTCCCCTATTGCTGAGAGGAGAGAGAAATCTCACATACTGCTGCCTAAAACACACGTTTTGCAAGTTGTAGTCTTAGTGACTTGCAAAATATTTAGCCAACAGGATTCAGAAAAAACTCGGCAAATTTATCGAGCATTTGAAAATACATAATATTCTTCAAAACCACACATGTATACAGAATTTGTAGAACATATTACTTATTTGCATCAAAATTTTAGTTTAATAAATATAATATGCCAAAAAACAAGTACAACCTCTGAATGCATATTAATTACAAGTTTTGTCATCAATGAAAATTGTTAATGATAAATTTTGTGTACGACTAAAGCTGAATAAAGTTCGTTGTCGCTGTGTGGGTGTTGTTGAAGTAGATGGAATAGCTCTAATATCCTCAATAGGCGCCTCATCCATAGTGATAAGATGTAGTTGTGTATGTGAGGAAACTGCCATTGCTCGTTGACCAACCTCACCTTTTGTCTCCTCATATGCTGCCACATCCACTTTCGATTCAATTGCCTCACTTGCCATGTTATGGGGCTGGATTTAGCTCGCGCCCAGGATGGGCCTTCTCCTTGAGAATACCCAACCACGAGCGGCACTGGCAAGCCTTACTCACGAATCCCATTGCGGACGAGTCCATTTCTTGCTCCCAAACTATGCCTTTCCTCAATCATCATGTAATGTCCCCATTTTTAGCAGGTCATTGAATTGATGGTGCCAGGTCATTATTGCGATCCTCGTGGTCTGGCGAGGTGTTTAGAGGGTCATTGGTGTGAACTTACTATTTATAGCAAGTCAATGGATAGTTCCGATGAGCTCAAATGAGTTAGAGGAGTTGAATGATGCTATTGATTTTCATTTCTGGCTTCCAGTTTGGGCTCCAAGAATCTTGGAGAGAGCGTCTATTTTTAGTTAGTCACCCCGTCAGGTTCATTCATCATCTTTCATCATCAGGATCACTCTTGTGTAGACAGATTTCGATTCGGATGCTTCTTCAGTTGTTTTCGCAAGATGGGTGGTTTATTATTATTATTTAATTAAATTTGCTAAGTTTGCCATTTTTGTTGATGTTATATGCTTGATATCTTAGTGTTATAGCTCGTTGGAACCAGGATGAAAAGTTTTAAATCTTGGACACAAGAAACAGGGACCTTGCGTGTCATAATTTCATGCTATTGGTGAAAAGGTCATTTTTGGAGCCAAATGATTAATAAATTCTATTATTCAATATGTGCCTAAGTATAAAAAGTGTTTTAAGTGAAAAGTGTGTGAGAGAAGACACTTTTTAATTATAAAAGTAATGCTTTGTGAAAGGAAAATCATCTATTGAATATTTGATAATTTTTCTTCTTGAGCCTTGGGCTAGGGTTTCTGAGTTCTTCACTGCTGCAATTGTGCTGAGGTAAACAATTGTAAGATCTCTCTACTGTATTTCTGTGGCTAAGGAGAGAATTGGATTTATTCTGGAGATGATTATTTGAGGAAGATTACTGATAATTAATTGGCACACAGAGAGTGCAATTAATTCTGAAATTGGTTTTCACATTGAATTGGGGCCTACATTAAGAGGTCGATCGGATTGGAGCTTGCTGGAGATTGAACTAGAGATTTATTGTTTGGTTTATGGATTGAGATCTTACTGTATTGGAGCTGAATATTTTTTGGCACTTGTGGAGTTTGGTCTGCTGCAGACGTTTCATGGGTTTGGAGGTTATATGTGGGTTGAGAATGAATCATTCTCAGAATTTGTATGCACTTTGAATCAACGTTCTATTTTGGTGAATTGTGCTTGTATGGTTCAGCGTTAGGAAGTGGAAGCTTTGACTGGTTTACAGTCCCTTCCTCAGCGTGAGTTTTCTTTGGTTGTTGTTGCTGGTTCGTGGAGTGGTAATTTACTAGTAGCCACGTAGAGATTTAATATGGTGGGGTTTTTGAAATCTGCTGGCAGCCGCTTGGTTACAAGGTTGGACTTTATTTATATCATTGCCGTGATGTATCTATTTGATAAATGCCGTATTTAGTTTGACAAATCCATAGGCTGGAGTTAGATGCTATTTCTTTTTCCTATGAAATTGTATTGGCTGTTATTCATATTGAAACATTGGATTAGATTCATCTTGGATGGTTGTTTTCATACTTATTTGGGAATTACAAAAAGGAATTATATAATTGTTCTGGAAAAAATATTAAATCTCTTTATTTTCAAAATTAGAAAAGTTGTTCACATTGGGTTATCCAGGAGCCAGTCCGGCTCATTATAGTGGTATCAGAGCGGTTTTCTTGCCATCCTGTGGGGATTGTAAAAATTGTGTCAGTGATCAACACTCTTTTTTCCAGTATGGACAGTTACGGGAAAATATATAACAGTAGACAAAGGAGACCATTAGACAGTTTGTCTGAATTCAAAAAGCAAACTGATGCCTTGGTTAGACAGTTGGATCGTAGTCGGGATATTCAGAACAGGATTTGTGAATAGTTGTCAGATCCGGCTACCATTGACAAGGCGACTACATACATGGTTTCATTCTTAGGCAGATCTTCTTCTCGTAGGACGCAAGATATGAGACAGGTTGACATGGTGAGGGAGGTCAGGAGAGATCTGCAGGATGATTTCACGGCTGCATTTGGGCCTAGCACATCAGTGCTGGGGATTAGTGCCCCTTCAGTTGAGTTACCCCACACTTTGATTGTAGGGTCATTACCTATCTCAGTGGACGAGCACATGACAGTTACACAGGCCGACAGGTGCATGGAGACTCAACACTCAGTTGATGATCTAGTGATATAGCAAGAGTTGACACCTGCAGCTGATTTATGTAGCACACCGGATTGTATTATAGAGACAGACACCGACTTATGTTCAGATTGCCATGATTGTTCTATGGTCGATGTTGAGGGAGTTGTTGATAGTGGAAGTGTTGTGTAGTGTTGGAGGATATGACGGTGGACTTTGGATCGCCAGAGGAGGAGGATACTACTTTTGAGGATTGCCTTGAAGAGATGGAGTTAGATAGTACAGATCTGGATAGCGGCAGTCCCGAGATGAGGTTAGTGCAAGAGATGCCAGTACTCTCCTGTGTTGAGAGTACTATAGTTAATATCCAAATTATGAATGCATAATAGACTATAGTTAATACATATTGAGTATTGAATCGGTTACTATTTATTAAATGACATTGAAATGTTAAGGTTCTATGATGTTTAAATGACATGCTTTGTCCATATTTTCATATGAATGTAATGTATATCTGCAAATTTCCTTATATATTTGAAAATTTCCCTATATTTATTTAGACGTCTCCTTTGCCATCCCCAAAATTGGCAAAAAAATTTGCCGTCCCAGAAACCCGTCCCCCAGTCCCCTGCTGTCCCCGTCCCGAAAACTCGGGGTAACACTGTAAAAAAAATGATTTCAAATTTTTTAAGTTGAATAAACAGACATCGCTGCATTGAATGTCAATGACATATAGTGATGCACAACCACATAGTATAAGTGATATTATACATACCTGTGATTTAGGTTTGTGACCCTGCGTATTTTGCTGCAGCTTGCTACTGTTGAGCAAAGTTGCAGCAAGTCAGCATTGATAATCTTTGTTCAATGCCCTGGAAATTTCTTTCAACAATCTATCACTACTATCAACAAAAATTACCCTATAAAATTTTAAAAAGTTGTCACAAAATCTGCTTTTTACCTACCGGTTCGGATTTTGTTCCAAGGTGAAAGTTTCAACTATTTTGCTTGTGCGTTTAGCAAGTCATTGTGAAAAAATTGTGGCAAGCTTTACCTATTACTTGTGGCTAAGTAATACTGCGTGTAACTTGCGGCTGGATTCAGCTCACATTTACTCATCTGACTCATGAGTAATTGCAGTTCTTTGCAACTATGACATAAACAAATGAACTTCACCTAGTTGGGGTACCAAAATCCTTAGGTGTTTGTGCCTAGAAACAGGTTGGAGGAGCTGATTGTATTATCATTGATCAATGTTGACTATTATTGTGAATTTGAGAATGCTCATCAGTGAAAGTCTAGGACTAACTGTGTAAGGACCAACCTGTCCTAAAATAAGATAACAGTTTATGAGAAGATAACAATAACATATTAGTGTAGAGTAGTCAAGACTATATTTTTTTTTGTACTTTCCAGTGTTAATTAATGATACTCAGGAGATATAACTTTCTTTCCACAAGAGAGACAGTACAAAACAGCCAATCCAGGCTCTTATGTCCTAGGCCATAAGGTGATCAATCTGGATCACACCTCTATTTGTACGGAATAGGAGAACATAAGTGGCCTTCACGGGGTCATACCTCTACTTGTGCGGAGTAGGATTGAAATGTAAGTGACCCTGAAGCCGTACGTCCATCCTTACTAGATGTGAATTAACATGGACAAGATTTCTCTCCTTCTCTGATTATAGTCTTTTCATTCTGATGCCCCCCCGCCCCCCCGGGGTCTGTAGTAGCTTGCAAGGTATTCCACAGTCTTCCCAGGACTGTGCCAAGGACCTTTGCAAGGTTAAAAAAATAGGATCTACACCCTTCCTTGGATTTCGGGCCTTTAGCAAGGTGCAAGACCACTGAGAGAAATTTTAAGTCCTATACCCCACTTTCAGGCATCCAACCGGGTATAGGTACCTTCCTGAGAATCGTTCTTCTACAAGTTTTTGTTAATTTTAGAATTTATGATATGACGATAATTGAACTACTACATAATCTATGTCCAAGGCACCTGTGCATTGGAGGTATCCTGCACCTTCCAGGCTGCCTACATACTCGTATCCACGGGATCAAGGCCCTTGGAACTCGCACTCTCTAACGATATGTTATTTTGTTTGAACTATGTTTATGAAGTAATGGGAACACACCCTTTCGGGGTATTTAATCGATCCCGAACAACTCTTCACTGGTTGACACCCACTCGGGCACGTCCAGTGGATCCTATATCCTCTAACACAACATTTGAAGCGTTTGTCATATGGTTTAAGTTAAAATATATGTTTAGAGTTTTCCTATGCGCATAAGTCATATTTTCCTCTCCTCAAATTATCATTGAACCAGTTTCCCTAAGTTGCTATGTGCCTCTTACAATGCTTGTTTCTCTTTTACTTTTTCACAAGAGTTCATCAGCTGTTTATCATGGGCCAGCTTTGTTAAAACAATAATATTTAACTTGTACTTTAAACAATAATAAGATAAAAAGAAAACCTAAATTACTAACAAGATAGGTCTTCTCAAATGGGTATGCCTCAACTATTGGGTGAATGATACTATTCAGAGTCATACAAGAACGAAACTATTCAGGTTTTTGGACGACAATATAAGGATAACCATTAGCAAAATAATTATCCAATACTATTCTATGATTTGTCAAAAGCATGGGAGGCGTTCAATGTTAGCACAACAGTTATGTAATGCTTGTAATTTATCTAAGAGTAGTAACTTAAGCAAAGAATGATAAAGACTCAGACATAGTGATGTATACACACAATCTTGTGATACTAAGGCCTGATTTGCATTGTGTTCAACATTATTTAACCTCTGAGGAAATGTTTATAGGTCTGATATATAATCTAACACATGAGAAAATTCAAAAGAGCAGAGCCTCCCTAATACAGCTATAGGAGACTTATCATTCCCTCAGGAATTTGTGAGAATCTTTAAAATAAGGTTGCTCAGATTAGTAACAGCAGCAGTTTGTTTGTTTCAGCATAATCAATATATAGGACAAAATTTGTTGTTAATTTGTATGACTTTTCCCTCCATATCAAATTTAGTACTTTGGAACTTCTTGTTTTGGAATTTCATGTTTCCTTCAACAACAGGGTATATTTGATACCACCATTTTTGCTAGGTTTTATAATTCTGGAAATAAATTTTCAACCCCCTCCAGTTAACCATATAATCCCAAACTGTGTATGGTGAGGAATATAATTGCTATACGCTTTTTCAACCTTATATAACTAAACATGGCAGGTACAAGGATTCAAAATTTGGTGTATGTAAATGATATAATATAGTGAACAGCAAGAACAAAGCTAACAAAGAAATTTAATAGATATCATATGCTCATATTGATGCCATAGCACTGTATTTATTTTTGCTACTGAATTTGCAAATTCTGATAAATACAAATGGGAAATTAAATTGAAAATTTATAACAGAACTAAAATAATTCTGGTTTTCATCCAGTTACTGGAAAAATAAGAACACGTATAAGAGTGTAGAAATGAAGAATTTTCTACACTTTCCTATACATTAAGAATAGCTGTACCTATGAAGCCTTAATTTCTAGAATGTAATCATGACAATGTTTATAAAACAAGAAAAGAAGACATGATAACCAGTCCAAGAAAATTTTCTTTTTCCAGCTTACTTAAAGAGCAATAAAATTAATTTTTACCTAAAAATATAGTGAAGAAATCCAGACCACCAACACAAGACTACTAATTAGATGGAAAGGTAAGTGTTTATCCGTGGAGTGTGTATACTTGATTTTTCTTGTAAAATAGCAAAGGACAGAAATAAGGAATTTCAATTGCCAGCGCTGCTTGTCTTCTTACCAGACAATGTCCCTCTTTTGCTCACTTTAGGCTTCTTTTATATTTGCTCCCGTCAGTGGATGATAGCGGCCAGACCCTTCTGGAAGTGTTTTTTTGCATAATGCGAATCAGATTTTCGTTGTTTGTAGCTGCCCACCTTGGCTGTAGACGTCAAAGCTCAGCCCTTTGCTAGCCACGTTACCTATTGACGCCACTTCTCCACACAGAGGTAGACGTGTATCCATGCCCATCCTCTCCGCTCTTCTTCTTCTTGTCCAAACTTTGTGTTTTCGATAATGAAGAAAAATACCTTTGTTCACAACTGAGAAAACCTTGGTTCTCATTGGCTTTTCTTCTTTTTAGCTCTTTTGAAAATCTTCTTTGCTTTGTGAGTGTAAATGAATCCCCCAATTCCCTTTTAAAAGCAACTTCGCAATAAATGCCCTTAATTGCATTTAATGTGTTGTAGTCCCACTATGCAACCACTTTTTATTGGTCAGAAATGATGTTCACCGCATTCCTTCGCCATTATGTTTCTTACTCTATCTCTACCGAAGACTCCCTGATGGAGTAGATCTGACATTTTATTTTCTTATTTGCAGGAAAGCAGACAACCACTAAGTATTTCTCCCCCTAACAACAGCCGAAAGGTTGCTGGTTACCGGAACAACACTCTGTATCGGAACCAGAAACGTTGTCCTCCTTTTTTCAAATCTTTTTCATTTATGCTTTTACTTCCTCGTTATTTATCCTTTTTGCTGGTTCGGTTTGCTTGACCTCAACATATTTGCAAAATCTTGCTATATGGCCAATCTTATTGCACTTGTAGCACCAATTGGTCTTGTTTTCTTGACTTTACCTGCACTGGCTAGCTTTATGTTCATATGCAAAACAAGTATAACAATAGCCAGTAAATCGATTGTCTCTACCTGGTTTCCTACATTGATTTGCCTTATGACCATAAATATTGCAGTTAAAACATCAACCGGAGTACGATCTATTATTCTGATTAGTTCTATTTCTACAATACAATACCTTGTGTCTTAGTTTGTTACAATTGAAACAATGATCATTAAAGGAATAGGGTTTCTTGGTTACCTGGACATTTACCGAATCCTTACCTTTGTCCTCCTTGTCAGATTTGGTCTCATCTTCTCTTACCTGATCCAACTCTTTCTTTTCTTGTAATATCCCCGTAAGATATTATCTCCAAATTTTCCAAAGATTTCACAGAAATATAAACAAACATTTTTGCATGCAAATGATTTCTACTTACCTAGCAAAAATTGTAAAATATCCAACTGAAATAGAACTCCAGAAATGAGATATGAATATTGCATTTAAATTTTAGTAGAACAATAACAAAAGATCCAAATCGCAGCCACAATACTTACAGTTAGATTTGGATAATCAAAAGTATGAATTTGTAGCACAAGTAAGACACCTGTATGATATCTTCAACGAACAATGTGTATCTGTCCATTGCCTCCAAGCTCGAGGGTTTCCGTCCTCAAACCTGCTAAAAGCTGAAGCTTCCAAAGTCTCCAAGAGAACAATATCAAAACATAAAAGCAAGCATCCCCGAATAAGCCTCCCACTGTTCTGTTAAAGCACAACCCTGTGACTCCTCATTTCCCTTCTGCCTGACTCTTCATATTCCTTTTTGTGTCTCTTTATTTTCCCTTTAAAATATCATTTCCCACTTAAGTGAAGAGTGTTCTTTTAATAATGAAGTGACATAATAATATGTACTTTAATTTAATAGCCACTTTATTAATAAATCATTTAATCTTCAGGCATTAAAATTACTTATCAATCGGACTTGGATAATCATGTGTGATTAGCTCGTTGGAAAGGTCTCGGCAAGATGCTCCCAAACCAATTTTGAAATACCAACATCACTGAGCCCACTGTCAACTTACTAAAAATAGGTAGTATCTGGAAATCTTGCTAAATCGATTTCGATTGGCCTGAAACTAGAATTGCCTAGGACAAATCTCTCTCTTATCCCAGTAGAGTCCTGGTTAGCCCACGAGACCAAGGCAAAATGGGCTAACGACACATCATGAATTGATGGGCTAGAAATGGGACATTACAGTCCTCCCTTCCCTAGAGATTGCTTGTCCTAAAGCAATCTGCACCTGCTTGCTGAAACCAAATGCTAGGATCCCATATCCGCCTCAAGAATGATGCTCTGTGAATCTGCTGCGCTACACTGGTATAAACATTACCAAGCCCGGAGCTGTGAAGCAACTCATCATGAACCAATGCACCAATCAACTGAATGCCAAGATCCCAAATCACCCTACGTGCATAATCAGTCAAGTCAACCTGCCATGTGTTGCTATCATGTTTGAGAACATCCTCGATCCAACTGAGAACCTCACTCCAGCTGAAATCACTTACACCTCTAATGTCAAATGATGGTGGGAGCTCAACATTATGTCAGCTAGCTCCCTAAAACATAACAATCCATGAAAATGTTCCTCCTGGGTCCCATAAACAAAAGGGCCATCCACCTCCCAACTATCTGTAATATCATGTCGCTCCATACGAATTATGGGTGAAATGTCTAAAATGTCCAACTGCCGCAACACTGCCTCTCTAACATGTATCCCGAATCGGTGACTATAACTGGAGAAACAAATTGGCTTCCCTGTAGAACATGGCTTCCTCCTTCATGAAGGTAAGTGTACCAAACCAATCACCCATCCCACATCTATGCATCAGTTGGAATAGCAACTCCTTAGTAGGTGGGGTGAATGAAAAACAAAATGCATCCCACACAATGTAACCATACTGTGATGCACTAACCGACTCCTCTGGGAATCGTGAATCAACACTAGGATTCCATAAATGTCTAGTGGGGAAGTACAGCTTATGAGGCACTCTTGGATAGAGAGGATGAGGTGAGTGAGCTTACTCGGGAGCTCACGACGACTTCAGAGGTTTTAGAGAGCACCCACTTGGCTCTCCAGGAGTCTCAGGC
>MU223658.1:503004-515363 GCA_018584345.1 Thuja plicata
TTCTTGTAGCTGGACCATGCCTACATCAAGATGCTAATTCAGAAGATCATGATTTTATTAATTGCCATATTGAAGAATGTGATATATTGAGCTATTTCAAGCGCAATAAGCCAGACAAAACACCAAAGTGAGTATGAATTATTATCTATTCAGGCTTTACATTTCTTATAGTGAGCTTGGTGATGAAATTTAAATGTTTAAAATTGTATGTCATTATTTGATGTTTGTCTTTCTGAACAGATGGCAAGGGGGGAGAAGTCTTAAACTCGATGGTTCTGATCATGCTCCTGTTTATATCACAATCAGTGAAATGCCAGATGTTGCAATTCATGATGTTCCAGCTCTTGCAGCTCGGTATATGCCTGAGCTTAGTGGACGGCAACAAAGTATTGGTTAGTGTTTTAAGTTTTTTAAATCTCGTTGTGGTGGTTATACTTTTAGATCCTTACAAGATTAATTTTAATGGCTTATATTTGAGATATCTCCTTAGCAAACAACAAGATCCAATAGTGGGATGGTATGTTTCAATTTATGCCATAAAACTAGAAAAATACATAAGATTTATTATCTAATATGGATGTTCTACCATGTGAAGGAAAATATTGATTGACATTGTTTTGATTAATTTATGATCAGCTTCACTTTTAGTGTAATTTTCTGTATTTTGCTAAAATTAGCATGTGTTTACCATGCACATATCTCATAAACATTACCTAGACCTTGTGCCTTGAATAGCAATATGATATATGAGTGTATTATGTGATGTCCCTTGAGTAATGCATTTTCTAACTCTTTACCAAGTGATTATATAAATTATGATGATTATTACCTTAGTAGTTTAAAGACAATTGATTAAGTATTGGAAATAATAATATGTTATTAATATATGTGTTATTAATAATTAGTCATCATTATAAATATAACACATTACAATATATGTTGGAAAATGAATAAAATAGGATTTTCATAATATAACAAATGATAATTAAATATATTATAATATATTAAAATATATATATTATAATGTATATACAATAAATAATATGTAATGTCCCTGTTATTAAATAAATAAAATAAACTTGTATTTGGGTTCCGGTTGATTTAGCCTATCTCGAACCCATCTTTTATTTTAGCGTAGGTGTTAGTGTGCCGTGTCGGCTTTATTTGTACACTTAGGGAGTTTGTCCGACGGGTATTTATGACCGGCGTGTAGGATGTATTTTTCATGTTGAGTTTTGATATTTTATTATTATTGCGAATTTCAGTTGGAGTTCTGGTGTGCGCCACTTCGGAAGTGAAAGACCTTCCCTATTTGGCCTATTGCAGTTTCGGTGGGATTCAACCCTCGCCCTACTCTGCTTTGTTCTGCTTGTATCGGATCTGGCAAATCCGAAGTACTTCATTATTCATAATATAATCTCCTGGCAATTGGTCCATATTCGGTACTTAATTGTTTGTGCACCTGTTAACATCTAGTGAATTGCTAAGTAATTGCATTGCAGAAGAAGGCGCATTTCATACTCCGCAGGCATTCCCTCCAGACATCCCAGAACGTACGGCCAACACTCCTCCGTACAGCCAGTCCACTTCCAAGGTACATCAGCACTCCACTGTACGGCCAACCCACTCCAATGTACAACCAACAGTCCACCGTACGACCAGCCACTACCATTGTACGGTCAGCATCCTACCATACGACCAGCCCTCTCCACATGTACGACCCCTACTGTACGGCCAACTCCACCAGCCCGTACGACTTGAGATGAGATTATTCTCAGTTGGTAGCTGACCGAGATCATCTTGTTGAGTGGGGAAGTACCACATATGGGGCACTCTTGGATAGAGAGGATGAGGTGAGCGAGCTTACTCAGGAGCTGACGACGACTTCAGAGGTTTTAGAGAGCACTCACTTGGCTCTCCAGGAATCTCAGGCTCAGTTAGCAGAGGTGACTGTGGAATTGGAGCATCTTCAGTCTACACCAGCACCAGACCTAGTACAGTTACATATTATGGTGTCTGATGATCTGATGATGTCCACAGTTGGGGTAGTTGGATATGATAGCAGTGGGGATACATCCACCCTTGATCTCAACATTGGAGGTGCAAATTCACTTCCATTGGATACTTGTGCAGTTGAGTTAGACACTGCAGTAGAGAGTTGTAGTGTGCTGGACTTTGGGATGGATACTACAGTTGGTAGCAGTACTTCAGGTGATACAAGACAGGACATTGTAGGCAGTGAAGTGGACCAGTCAGCATTTTGTGTTCCTGTTCATGACATTACTCCTTTGATTGCTCAGCGGGAAGGCATGGTATCACCTGAGTCGGTTATTGGGGAGCGCATAGCTGGTGATGTTAGGCAGTTGGCGACATCATAGTCACCCGATAACCAATTATGGTTCCGAGGGGAGCAGTTGGATGCTACCTCCTATAGATGTTACTGCCCGGAGTCATTTTTGGATCACCTTCTTGAGAGCTCAGAAATTCGTGAGGGATCTTACCGAGCTTCTGAGGGTGTTCTCATCCAGGGTACAGGCGCGATCCGGCGTTTGGTGAGAGAGATTGTAGGTACTTTGACTATGATGCTCTCTCACAGAGAGTTTGAGGTTGGGTTTGTTGAGAGGGTCACCCAGGATCCGGTCCAACCTATTTTGCAGAGGTCGAGCTTGGAGCCATCTTTGGGTTCACGACTAGGGAATGATGAGCTCTTGACTGATAGCGGAGCTTTTTATCGTCATTACATGGTGAGGACTGCTCATTATTTTTCCTTCGATCCTCATGTTGACGAATTGATGGCACACAAATGTGGATTGGCTCCTAGTCCCTATCATCCGTTGTGGGATGGGCTCTCGCCATCAGCAGTCGATGAAAGTTTTGGCTGCAAGTCAGTAGCAGGAGATTTGGAGAGTTACTGTGACTACAGAGATTATTCGGAGGGCAGATATCTAGGCCCGGGGATAGTTTGGTACAGAGGTAGTCATCAGTGTTGCACAGAGGATCTACACACTCAGTACAGATTTGTTGGGTGTGCTGGGGGAGTTCAATATACCGGGGATCCAAGTCCCCCATATTTCTTGGGTTTTGATGATCGTGAAGTTCACTTCTTTCGGGATCTGGGCAGAGACAAATTCAGTACAGGAGTTTGGGTGAGCGGGTTTTTGAGGTCTCTCTACAGGGGTATCTGTTTCACATTTTGGGTGATGCTACAGGAACTTACAGTTTTTGCCAGTAGTAGGGTGTACTTTTTTCTGTGGGACCCAGGTGGATTGTGATGTTCCTTGTTCCGATGATTGCTTGAGGACAAGCAATCTTGGGGAGGGTGGATTGTGATGACCCTATTTTTAGCAGGTTGTGGCAGCGACTGGGTCAGTTCATCATCACGACCCTTGTGAGCTGATGTGGGGTTGAGGGTCCCAGTTGGCAGACTTGCTATTTTTAGTAAGTCTGGACTTACTATTTTTAGTAAGTCAGTTGGTCAGTTTCTATTTCTGACAGGGCAGTATCGGCAGTGGTCGATTCTCCAGACAATATTCAGTTATGCAGTTTCTTGGATTGGGGACTTGCTATTTATAGTATTTCTATATTTGGGAGTTGCCATCTTTGGCAGGGCAGTGATGAGCATGTTGGTCAGTCAGTATGGCAGGTGTTGCAGGAATCATCATCAGAATTATATTTAATAATTACTTGTATTAATTAATAACAATATGTTATTAATTAATATTAAGGCGATATTATAATAATAATAATACTTTATTATTATTATAATGTTTTGGAAGTTTATATTATAAAGAGCAGTTAACTGATGAGGGTTTTTGGAAACTTTGGAGACCAAGGAGCTAAATACAGGCTCATTTGTGAAGTTGCATATCATCTATTGAATATTGATTATTGAATTTGTTCTTGGGAATTGTTCCTACTTTCTGTGCCCTAGCTGAAGGGTCAAATTATTTGATTGAAGACTGATTCTTCTTCATCTAATCCACAATTGATTGCTGTTGTATAATCAATTGCCTGTAATCCATTGCTGTTGTATAATCGATTGTTTGCTTCTTCCTTCATACTATTTTACCTGTGACTGGAGGAAAGAGTTTATTCTGAGGGTTGATCCACCATTGAATTGTATGATGCTTGAAGTGGTCGTTTCCCATTGGGAAGGAAGAAGACACTCCAAAAATTGATCCCTCATACCTTGGATGAGAATCGAATTTCATTGCTGGAAAGTATATGTGGGCAGCTGAGAAGTGGGCAACAACTGGGCGTATTTCTATAGCAGGCCGCACCCCATAGCAGCGGCATTTGTCTTAAAACGAGCCGCGCATTTACCTGCAGGCTACACATTGTCCCATGGCCGCATTGCCTCTGGACTAGGCCATGCCATAGCAGCAGACCTATCATAAGGAGCCGTAATATCTCCCCTATTGGGCCGCGTGTTCAGCAGGCCGCAGCCTCCTTAGCTGGCCTCACATTGGAGACGTGGGGTGAAGACACCAATGGCCTCACGACGTGAATGAGGAGTCTTGTATGAGGGCTGCGATCAGTTGCAGGGAATGTCTAGAGCCGGCATGAGCAGTTGGTATAGATGTGGATGCACAACAAAACAAGGTATTTACAATAACTGCATTCATATGTAAAAAGGCGTGGTTATTTTGCATATTGTATAAATGCATATGAAGAGTTATTATCATTGGAAGTTTGAAGTTCGGACAAATTAGTTCTACATTCAATTTGAACCTAGTGAAATTTGTAAATTGAATGGTATTTCCAGAACTTTGTAATATTGAAATTTGATGGTTTAATTGTTAAGCTTGACAAATTTATGAAGAAGTTGTGATTAATGAAAACCAAAAAAGCTATATATATTTGTCCAAATCCTTCAACAATTATACAATAGCAAATAAACTTAGAGCTTGCAGTCAAATTTGGATAAGAGTTGCATACGGGTCTTACAGTGATAGCCGCCAACTGTTTGATAAAATGCCAAACTGATGATTTGTACGGAAAATGATAAAATTTAGAGGGTTTATTGATGAGGCCAACTTAGGTTCATCACATTTGTCCTTCCTCATTTGAATGTCGGGGCTCTAATTTCAATCAAATTGGATGATCTTTTGAAATTATTTGTTTTCAATTCAATTTAAGAGCTTTTTAGTGTAAATTATGATGTAGGGGCATCGTGATAGTTTTTTGGTGCTCCTTTTTCTTCTAACCACCAATGCATATGTTAATTGCAATTTAAATTTTATCTTTTTGACCATTTGGGGAAGAAATCATTTATCTACGTGTAAATAATGTTGTTGGCTAACTATTTTGCAAGTCACTAAGACTACAACTTGTCAAAATATTACTTTTAGGCAGCAATATGTGAGATTTATCTCTCCTCTCAACAATAGGGGAGGCTCCCTTCTTACCGCAGGTGGCTTCAATTAAACTTGAACTGTATAACAAATAGTTCTTGCTACGGTAATGCCGGTGGCTCAAGGATTGACGTAAGAACAATTCTTTAAGACAACAGTCTATTTTAACTAAATATGAAATAAGTATAAGAGCGCAAAGTCTCTTATCTTTACTTCAAATGATTACTCTAACTTTGGATGCATAAGAAAGCTCAAAGTCTCTCTTCAAACACCCTCTACTTCGATAAAAATTCTACCACTGAAGCCTAAAGTCTTCAGCTTTGAATCATTGCAGCCACTACTATCTATAGTAATCCTGATTTCCTGAAGCACGAAGTCTTCAGAAAACTTGAATTAAAGTGTTCCAATGATATATGCAAAATAACTATTAATTTGAAGAAGGATCAACAAATGCAACATAAGAATACACCCGTTAATTTTCAAAACCAACAACTCAAAGTTTGCCAATCTTTATTCCTTTATTCAATTGCTAGACACTTGCACAATGAAACACAGTTTTTGGAACTCAAGAGATTTGCCTATATTTTTCTTGCTTACAACAAAAGATCGCTAATTACATTGGATCTCACTCCTTTATACAAGAAAAGGAGGAGAGGAAAGTGGAGAAGAAAGGGGAAACCCTTAACCACTTTGATTTATTCAATCCTTAGCCTTAACTAACTTTGACTTATTCAATGTTACAAGGCCTAATGCACTTGTAACACAATTACATGAACCAACTTTGCATGTGTCATTGCATTTACATCAAGCTCCTGTCTTACATATAATTTGTCTCAAAAACTACACTACCCCTATGAAAGCATATGAAAAGATATGTAAGGATCATCCTCAGAGAGCATTTACAAAGGACTCAAACTTACTAAGGACCTCATGCACAGCTGTTGGATCCGGTGCGCTTGTATTTTGTGCAATAATGGTCACTCTACAAACTAAGGATCATCCTCAGAGAGCATTTACAAAGGACTCAAATTTACTAAGGACCTCATGCACAGCTGCTGGATCCGGTGCGCTTGTATTTTGTGCAATAATGGTCACTCTACAAACTATTCCAACACATTCAAAAACAACCTTGTTGTTTTTTCCAATATCTTTTGAAGATTTACCAGCAAAACATTGAAATCTGTCAGCTTGTCAATCGTGCTGTAATCAAAACTATCAGCCTCAAACTTGATGCGAATAATCTTTGTAAACTCAGTCATAGCCGATTATTCTTCAGCGTATACATCACTCTCAGTAGCTACTATGCATGTTAGTTCCCTGAAGAACACCTTTGATCATACTCTCTTGCTCATTGCACAAACCAACAAATGTCTTTCTTATAACATTAGTCCTTGAATAACTTGGAGTTTATTAACCATCAAATTTGAGAATTCATGATACATATTCACAGAAGGAATAACCCCATACTCCCGCAGTGCATCTAAATTAGTTTCTGGCATAGCTCTCCAGATGCTCAAGTCTTCCTCCAACATTTTCAACTGTTGGCTGAAAGATGTTAGGAGTTTATCTAAATCCTGCACAGTCTCCCTTGTATGCCTTAACACTCGATATGGATCTCGGATTATCTGTACACCTTGCGATTCCAAATGATTACACCAATCATCCACAGCTTTAGACTTCTTTTCCAGTTGTTCAATATACATGTTAGACCCTTCTAGAAGAGAGGAAGAAATTGGATCAACTTGTTGAGAGGAATTATTCATTTTTTCAATCGTCTCTAAAAGACGAACATTTTCTGCTTTCAGCTTGTTCTTCTCCCACAATTTGTCATTCCTTACCACGAGTGAAGCAACAACATCTTGCGCATCATGTTGACAACCCAACCGAGTTTGTTTGCCAAGCTCTACTTTGTTGAATCTATAATCAACAGCCTGAAGTTCTTCACTAGGTTTATCAACAAGTGGCTCTGCAACCTCTGCAAACTTAACCTTGTGCTCGTCTACCATGACCTTAGACAACACTTTTGCCCTTTTAATCTTTGAAGCTTTGGCCTTATTGATTCGTTTGAAATCAAACTCTTCAGGCGAAATCTCCCGCTTCTTTCTCTTTTGGGTAATGGAATTCAATCAAGGAGGTAAAGAAAAGGTTGAAGATTCTGAATCTGAAGTAGAAGATACAATACTTGCTACTTCCATTTGTGACACGGTCGTGACTATGACAGGAGCTTCTATTTGAATCGCCACTGGTGTAGGTTTACCTTGTGCTACCTCAGCCATGAATTGCTCAAATTGTGCAGTTGTAGTTTCAAACAACGTCATGGGCGCATCAGTGATGGGAGGAGGTATTGAGTATGCATCAAACACGTTCTCCAAATTGTCCAAGGAATACTCTGATGCAGATACAGGAGCTACAAAGGATATAGGCATTGCATGTGTAACCAAAATAGGATCCATGAGAAGTACATGAATTGTAGAAAAAGAATCTACATCTGTGTCTAACAGGGATTCAGGAGGCTCATCTGTTATAGTTGCAGAATCTGGAAAAGACGCGATCTCTGATGTGACTAAGGGGAATGATGCTTCAAGAATAGGCTCCTCAGTCATCTAATCTTTGCTTGATTCAATATGCACCCTCTCAGGTTCTGGAACTTTAACTGAAGCCTGACCCCCTTTGATGGCAAGCTTTGGAATGACTGGATGTTTTGATGTTGATGTTCCATCCTTACCTCTACCCTTGATCTCTGATCTTCGACCCACTGGACCAACAAGATCAAAATCTTTACCGATTTTCACCTTAATGCACTTGAGGCCCCTTCTTTTCAACCAAATGCTTCTGTTAGCCAAGATGGGCTGAAATCTATCCCATATAGACATATTTTATTTTACTGACCAAGAAGGTGGCAGAATAGGCAGTTTTTCTACATGATGTTTTACATAATCTTCATCAAGAATCTTCTCATCATCCTCCACACCGTCAGAGATCTCTGCTAATTTGGAATCAACTATTTGCTTCATTGTCAGTCTGTAATAGTCCATCTTTCTAATATCATCCTCTGTGCATATGTCAATCTAGAGATCCTCAAGACGATGCACATGCACGGAACATCTTCTCATCTTATCGTTCAGGCCTCTCCAATCAAAGAAACTCCTGGGGACAAACTTCTTAAGAGTAATGTCTTGAAGTTCATATTCCATATTCTTTGCTTTAGGTACTATATCTAAGGAATATCTGCCAATCTTCAATGGATTGCATGAAGAAATCCCCACTCCAGGCCTATGAAGATTTGACTGATATGATTGTACCGCCATTAGCTGTCGTGCTAACTCCATCAGAATAATCCTATCTGTAAGATAACGTGGCAATGTATGGGGTTCACCCCTGAAGTAGCTGACTCTGAGATAGGTGAAATTGGGGATGTGCAAAGAAAGACATCCATACTCACAAACCTTGCTCCATGCTTCATTTGAAGCTCTCTTGTTTGGGAGTTCCTTGAATAAGCACATGAAATGCCGAAGAAAGCATCTTGTACCCTGCGGTAATGAACCTGAATGGATCTCAGAGTGAGCTGTTCATAGTACTCCCAAACAGGAACAAGTGACCTATCTCCCTTTATAGAAAGACTAGAGAATGAACCCAAGGCAACAACAATGTAAACCAGATATGAGTTCATATAAAACGTACAAGTAGTGGGAACCTCAGATAATTGCTCACACAGGATGTCACTGATGATCTCCCCCTAGAATATTTTCTGTTTGGATCTGATGATAATAGAAATGAACTTGTACATCCAAGGCTCAAAATAACAGGATCCTATGAGCCCTCCAATTCTGCTGAGCAGAGTAATGAGATCATTGATCTCCTCCTTGAAATCTGACCTATGCACCTCCTTCGGCCATCTCACCAGATTAGGCCTCTCTGTAACCAGCCAGTTGTCATTAATGAATTTAATGCATGGCTTACTGTTCTCATTCCACCTCTCTAGAGCCTTTTATTTGGATATGTTCATTACTATGAGAGTAGGTGGAATCTTGAAAATTCTGTCAATAGTGTCTGGATCAAGACTTACGATGGTTTTTCCATCTTGATCCCTGATAGTTCTAGAAGCATAATCGAAATTCTTAGCGCACGCCATTACAAACTCAGGTTCTAAAGCAACAATAGGGAAGGTGGATACTAGATGGATCTAACTGTGTTTTATCAAAACCATTTCAAACTTGAATGAAGACTCGACCCTTTTAAGGAATTCTGCTATATCCAAATGACCAAGCTCTATATCTCTGATATCCTCAACATAAGAGGTAACCTGAGAAGGAGAAGTTGAATTCTGGTATTTGTCATATTCTTTTTCTCTTTCCCCTTGGTAGGAACAAATTCTTCTGACATAGCCAATACGGATGCAAGAGACACTGTTTCATAAAAATGCCAAAAAATGAGCACATCTTCAAGCAATGAATCCATAGGAAGTTGTTTTCAGCACAAAAATCATAGATCCTTGAAATCTATAAGGCTGGGAAGCCTAGGCGCAGCGGGAAGCAAATACGTTCAGGAAAAAACAACTTCTAAATGAAGAAAAACCATAAAAAACGGGTTTTTTCTGGAGGTTTTGCATATATGGACAGCAAGCTTTGAAAGGACAAGATGAACAAAGGAGAAGAATATTTGTGTATGCATAAGCGTGCGATAGGGGATGTGAGACTTTTGAAAGCGATTGCAACATGAAAAACTATGGGAAAAACATGAAGGTGGGTTTTTTATTCTACTCTGCATATTTAACTTGATTACTTATAAATAGGATTTTGATACCCCATCACAAGTAACCTTTTAAAAATAGCATGGAAAAAGGTGGGGTTTTTGCAAGCTTTTGCATTTTTAGAAAGACACTTAGCATTTTTGGAAGAAAAAAAAAACTCATTTTCAAGAACGGGGTTTTTAATCCCGACTACATGTGTAAGATAAATGACATCTTACATATGCAACTTAGAGGATTTGAGATAGGAGTAGAAAGATCTTTAAAATAAATATAAACATGTAAATCTAGAAAAGAAATGAAGAGATCTACACTTGCAAATTTGAAACAAAAATAAGAAAAATAATTGAAAACAAAGCTTACCTCTTCCTTGAGAAATGCAAGGAAAACAGTCCCTTCAAATCTTACGAGAGAATCTGAAAGAAATCCAAGAGATTTTTGGATTAAAATGAGGAAACCAATCATGGCAATTTATAGGGCAAGCAATTGACAAATTCTTCCAGCTGAATCAATGCATTTCTGTGATTCATTGAAAAAAGAATGACAAATGTCTTTCGTGGAGTTCAAAAATGCATGAAATCAGCTAAGAGAATTCGTCAAACTCTAGTTTCAAGCCTCCAAGAATTTCGAATGCATTTGATAGGATAAAATTTTCGAAATGCATATGCATAATTTTTAAAAAACGACGTCCTCCTTGAAACACAATGTTTTTAATGAAAGTCTTCATTCATTTTAAACATATGCAACTTCATCCGAAAATGACGCCATACCTTGAAACGAAATGCTCATTTTTATGCTTTGGACAGATTTGAGACTTTAAATTCCCTAAGATGGCTTCTTGAGTGCAAATCGCAGGATCTATGGAGGCAAAAACAGGTTTTTAATATGCTATTGCATATAAAACTCACCATAAGCATACTGCCCAACCCTAACTGTAATGAGCCTAAGTTGGCCTCATTCTCAAATCATCTAATTTCATCAATTTCTATGCAAAACATGTGATTATCATTTTGTCGGACAGTTGGCAGGCAAGCTATGAATGGTCTTTTGAGGAAATACAGATAGATGTTACAACTACAAATAATAACTTTTCCAAGAATGTAATTTTTTATTCATCATATTCAGAATATTAATTTCTTACTCCAAGACCATTTATCTCAGCCATGTAATGAATTGGATAAATCTGGAAATAGCTAAATATTCATTCCTTATTTCAATTGATGGAAACATTACAATTTAGACTAACATCCAATTCTGATTTGCAAATTAATCACATCATTAAAGAACCTGGTATCTTGCCGCAGCCTCCACATAACTACTTGTCGTGGATGTTAATTAGCGGCAACTCTGCTGCTGTTATCTTCCCCGCACTCCTTCCATATTCCCACGCGGGGTGACTGCAGCTCCACTACGGTGGTAATACTCCCCACGCCTGGTAAGTGGCAGCCGTGGCTACTGCAGGGCTAACGTGGCAATGTAGAGCCCGCGTGACTTGGGGTTGCTGAAGACTAACGCCCCCACATGCAATTACATGAACTGCTACGGCTGGCAGGCCTCCACCATGCGATTTGCTGCTATTGTTTGATTCCACCCGCAGTCAATATGCAAAACAATCTAGCTTCAATCGGTCCCAATGAAGACAATGATTCAGACAATAATTCTCCAGCTTCAGTATATTTCGCTGAATCAACCAATTCGACCTCTAGACAGGCCACAGTTCAATTAAGGATTCAATTTCAGAATTGAATCCTTCCTCCAGTCACAGGCAGACAATACAAAGGAAAAATGATTGGTTATACAACAGCAACCAAGGGAGACAATCGATCATACAACAACAATCGATTGAGGATTAGATGAAGAAGAATCAGTCTTCCATCAACTAATTTGACCCTTCAGCTAGGGCACAGAAAGTAGGAACAATTCCTAAGAACAAATTCAATAATCAATATTCGATAGATCATGAATGAATGCCTTGCCTATTGCTTTTATAATTAAAAAGTGTCTTCTCTCACACACTTTTCACTTGAAGCACTTTTATACATAGGCACATATTGAGTAATATAATTTATTATCTCATTTGGCTCCAAAAATGACCGTTTCATCAATATCATGAAATTATGACACGCGAGGTCCCTGTTTCTTGTGCCCAAGATTTAAAACTTTTCATCCCGGTTCCGACGAGCTATAACACTAAGGTGCCCAACATATAATACCAATAATAATGGCAACCTTAGCAAATTTAATCAAATAATAATAAT
>MU223658.1:515493-528151 GCA_018584345.1 Thuja plicata
TGACGGGGTGACTTACTAAAAATAGACGCTCTCTCCAAGATTCTTGGAGCCCAAACCGAAAGCCAGAAATGAAAACCAAGAGCATCATTCAACTCCTCTAACTCATCTGAGCTCATCGGAACTATCCCTTGATTTACTATAAATAGTAAGTTTACACCAGTGACCCTCTAAACCCCTCGCCAGACCACGAGGATCGCAATAATGACCTGGTACCATCATTTCAATGACCTGCTGAAAAATGGGGACATTACAGAGACAAGAAGAAAAATGCATTTTGCATATACACCTTCACTTTCAGAACATATGTTATTCCTAAGAAAATCGATGCCATCTCTTTAAGTCATGCCACGACTTGGAAAGAGGAATTACGGGTTCTTTTAAACACAAAGCACATGCTTTATGCTTTCAAAATACATGCAATACTCTTGGAAATGGACGCCATTGACTTTGACTGAAGGAAACGAGCTTTCCAAAGACTCTTACATATGCTCCAATATGCAAAACGTTTATGCAGTGTGGAGAAAAAATGACGCCCTCGAAATCTGGATGAAATCGTGGCTTTCTTTAAAAGAAAAACAGATTATATGGCATCAGACTTAGCATGCGTTTTAGGTAAAAATCGACGCCATCTCTCTAAATGATTTCCACAAATATATCACTTCAAAGCGATATGCAAAGCACATAAAAATTGCGCCCAAAACTTTATGGAAGAAGTGATGACAGGCCTTATAAAGCATCGCATATGTTTTGAGCTTCTAAACAATATGCGATGGCTCCTAAAATTGCTGCCATAGAGTTAAAAGGGAGTGGTCTCTTAACAAAGAAGTGACGGGTTTCAGAAAATGAGTTGCATGTGTTTCAAGACATGCATATACTCCGAAAATCGCCACCATATGACTTAAAGTGGACTTCACATATGTTTTTAAAAGGCAAAGGATTTTCAATGTGAATTTGCACATGTAATTTTATGAAAAATCGCCACCATGAGTTAAATCATAAAGAGTTTGTAAATGACTCAAAGCATTTTAAAACAATGTGTATGTAATTGCTTCTAAAAACTCCACTCTTTGATATTAAAATTGCATTAATAATGAGACTTCAAAGTAATCTGCATTTGTGATGATGTGCAAATTAAAGTAAAAAGCCCACCATGAATTAATCATTATCTTTTATATGCAACCTTATTTGAAATGATATTATATGCAGACAGGTCGAAAAAGTCCACCATCATTAAAAATTATAGGTAAAACTTCTCAGAATGCTAAATTTTAAAGTGGGGTTCTAAATCCACTCTACATATAAATAAGATTTTCACTTCGTGCAATTAGCAAGAGAAAGTACACTTAAAAAGACTCTTAAACAATACGTGCAATCTGTCATAAAAACCCCACCTGGAGGATGGTTCCAACCCCTATAACTTGAACTAGACAAACCCGATTAACCTCTAAGATAGGTCGAAACGAGTGGAATGACGAAAGCTGCAGACCTAAGGCAAAATCAAAACCACAAACAAAACACAAGACAAAGAAAAACGATGAAAAGACAAGAACGACCAAACACTCCAAAGAAGTAAAATCAGAGGTGAATCAAGGGATGATTGATTGCCTCAAACAAACCTCTTTCAGAGCGTCAAAAACTGTTAAATTTTAGGATCATTGCAAATGTAGTAGCACTGCCTATATTGTATGTGGTATGTGTGTTTCAAATGCAACAATCTCTCTTTCATTTATATTGGGAAAGAGGCTAGGAGAGACATGTCCCTTCATGGGACATGTCTATTCATTATAATTCAATGATATATTAGAATAATATAAGTTTGCATAATATATGTTTAACAATAATATATATAATATAACATATATATATCATATTTATATACAAATACAATATATTGTTATTAATCAATATCTAAGTATTATATGTATTCTAAATGATCATACGACTGAAGCTACAAACATTAACACTCCCTCTTAGCTAGGGAGTACGTTCAAACAGAATGTGTAGTGGTCTCCCTTGTCAATACTTATGACCCTCACCATAACTACACAAAACATCAACACTCCCTCTTAGCTAGAGAAGATAAAATCCATCAAGGTAATAAATCCATTAACTTTAAAAGAGAGGAAATATCACCTCACTATGATATCAGGAGATATGGTATATGCAGAAATATCAAGTCACATGATATTCACCATAGCTCATAAATATCCATGGTATGTGCAATGACATTACGTCTCATGACATTTGCCATATGGATACTAAGTTCAGAAGGATCCTAATAAGATCCATATGGATACTAAGAAATCACATATCACGTAACTCGTGATATGTCTTCAAGTGATGATCTAAACTTCATATAAATAAGAGATCATGGCTCATGTAGAGACATGCCTCTACGTAGTAGATACATGTTTCTATATGAGGCATGCTCCACTCGAATCGTTTCATGCAATAATTATCACGACCTATATATTGTAGTTTACAGTATGTAACACATAATAATATATGTTTTACGATACTTATCGAGTATCGTAACGCATATATTATTATGTGTTACTCTTACTTGGCTTTGTAGTGATTACAAAGATCTGCACGATAATAACATAAAACCATCGAATACCCAATGCTATGTTTCGGTCGATTTTGTTAATATTGCCAACAATATTCATTATTATATATATATATATATATATATATAATCAAATCAACAATATAATATAATATTTATTATATCAACTTAGTATGTTCATTATTGAGATAAATCGATCTGACCGAAGCTAGAACATTAACACTCCCTCTTAGCTAGGGAGGATAAATATATTACCTCAATGTAATATGTGAGTATAGAGAATCATTTAAAATTTATATCATTTTACTAATATCACGAGCAATGGTCCTCAAGTATCAAGTCCATGATACTCACCAAGTACTCAGAGCAATGGTCTCCAAATATCAACTCACAAGATATTCACCAAGTGCTCAAAAATGATTATCATGAGTAATGGTCTCCAAGTATCAAATCCATGATATTCACCAAGTACTCAGAGTAATGGTCTCCAAATATCAAGTCCATGATATTCACCAAGTACTCAAGATGTTTTGTATGATATGTGCACTAGTATCACATATGTGATACTTACCATATAGACATGATATATCCATACAATAGAACTTCTAAGTAATTTAAACTATACCTTCTAGTCCATATTTATTTACAGGATATAAACTATCATAATTTAAATATCATTCTCATGATATTTATTACAATAGATGAATAAGTTATTATAAGATTGTCACCTTATAACAACTTCTACAACAATAAGTGAAAATCATTTGGAAGTCATCACTTCCTTATGGTATACACAAAGAACACATGGTCATGAAATAACACTCATAACACAGAATGCTTTATTAATACAATAATCAAAAGTTAGTGAGATATATCCATCATGATGGAGATGTTTGCAAAGTCGTCACCTCACAACATCACTCAAATACAAGTGTTCATTGTCGAAAAGTCGTCACCTTTCTCCAATGTTCACAGGAGTGCCCATAAGTCATGGAGTCACACACATGACATCCACCTTGACTATTCTCAGAGGGTGGATCCACCGTGGCTCATCCCAGAGGGTGGGAACAAGTGCTTTCACCTTAGACTTCTCTCTTAAAGAGAAGACTGCAATAAAGTACATATCAAGAAATCACCGATGCTGATATTCCCTCTCAATAAGGGCTTCGTTCTCCACAACTTCAAGCTTGTTCCAAAATGCACAAACTTTACTTTGGCAGGGGGCTTGGTGAGAATATCGGTCGTCCAATCTTTAGTGATAATGTACCTCGTTTGAATACTAGAGAAACCATCTCTCCATGGTCTACTCCCTCTAAATCAAGTTCCTTAGATGTTAGGTGATGCAGATTCTCTAGCTGCTCCTATCACAAATGTATACCTTGTTCACATGCTTCAATCACGGAAGATATTTTGCTCCAAGAGTCTCTTATCATTGGGCACATGATTATAATTATCACAACATTATTCACAGGAGCAGTTTCCTGCACACAATTGTACTTGTTTGATTCTATAGTAACACGAGTGGGGTAAAAGTACGAAGCTGTGTCGCACTTGAGGACCATTTACGTAGTTCCGGCCGAAATTGTTTCGGCCGGAATTATTTTGGCCGAAACATTTTCGGCCGAACATACATGGCGCAAACGTGGCGTCGATGTGGCAAATCAGTTCTGGCCGAAACATGTTCGGCCGGACCATTTTCGGCCGAATTTTCATGAGTAAATATAAGCCAACTATGTTCTATCGATGAAGAATTGGCTTATATTTATATGGGGGGGTTCGGCCGAACCTGGTACGGCCGAACCAGGTCTGGCCGAACCAGTTCCGGCCGAAACTGTCTGTGTGGCATCCTATGTGGCAGCCAAATAGGCAAAAAATTCAAAATTACAGAACTTCTCACTTTGACAACTGATATCTTCATCAAAAATCAACCATTTTAAAAATCTAAATATACCCTTTTGTAGAGCTCAGAGTCTAGATTATGGTAATATAATTTTTATTGTGTTTTGATTACATATAATATATTATAATTTGAAAAAACTCCAAGTAGGTATTTTAACATTGAAGAACATGCTCGTTCGAAAAAATAAAAAAAATAGCAAATCATGTCGGAAAATTTTACAACTTATATGTAACACTAGAGGAGAGAGTTCTCTTCAAGAATATGTAATTTTTTTTTTATTTGGTTTAGATTTGCTAGGGAAAATGTGGAGGGAGAAAAAAACTGTTAATTTTGGGTAACTCCGACTTTGAATAGTCATAACAGACAAAATATAAACCGAAAACCAATCTTTTTTTTTTTATGCACTAGCTATACATGTCATCTAAAACATATTCTGAAATCAGAGGAAAAAAAGATTATTTGCATATATTTAGTTGGAGGGAACTAGACCCTACATTTTCAGCATTTTTTGCGCAATTAAAAAATGGACTTCAAAAATTAAAAAACTAGGTCAATAATTATTCAAAAAAAATTTCAAAAATTATAGGCATAAACTACATCCAATTTTACACATTTCATTAGTTTACATCATTTTTAAATTCTAAACACAAATGCCACTTTTATATCATTAAAGTTTAACAGTTTTGCATGTCATGGTCCTCTTCCTTTGTAAAAGTGTGACACAGGTTTGTACTTTTACCCAGTGAATGTAATGAACTGTGGCTTTATCCTTTGACTTAATGATGATGTGACTTCTTCTGAAACAGAAATCAGCCTTCTGATCTCTTCGTCCAAGGAAATGTTAAACTCCCTCTGAATTTGATCTCAATCATCAATTCGGTCGCAAACATCAAGTTCATTCTACCTTGAATGTAATTTCTTGTGCTTTTGTCTTTAAGGTATGTCAAAGAGAGATTACCAATATCTCATAAAAATAAACTTTCTCGAATGGAAATATCAATGATAGAAGCATATAAGATTTACTATTCAATGTTATAGCATGGATTTCAAACTCAAAAAAATTCATGTCCATTAGTAAAACATGGAATACTTATCTTTTATAAATTTCGGATATTCCTTTCCATAAGGTATGCCCAAATAGGAATTCTGCCTTGTTAACAATTGTATAGTTCCATTCCATGTTACATACTCATAATCACTTTGCATTGCCCTTTATACTCTTGTATTGATGATACTCACAGATAATTCTTTCATCGGGCTTGCATGATACAACAATCCCTCTTCTTATTCTTTATTTGGAATGATGAGTCGCATTACAACACCCGTGTCTATTGTTCCTCTTCATTTAAGAGTCTTAGTTAAGACTTAAAGTCGACGAATTAACAATTAAATTCTCACATCATTAATTATCTGATTGCTAGTGGTCATCTTCTCATCAATAGTGTCTTTCACTAAGTTATTTCCTTTTGTGTTTGTTATTATCAATTTACTTCGGTCCCAATGATAGATTGACTCATATGTCTGCAATCGTTAATACATGTTTGTTACCGATAATTTGATACACCTGTTCTCAAGATAATAATTCATTCTCATAAACCATGTTTTCCCCATATAGTCGAAGGATGATATAAAGAGAATCGGTAGGAGCCCATATTTATGATTTGCGGTCGTTACTATATTGTAAACAACTATAACCTCCTGCCGAATTCCGTAATCTAATTTCTTTATATCGCTGAGTGAGGGGTGCGATCACTGAATGGATCATTGGTTTGCAAAATAGATTATTAGATTCCTCCTCTTCGCTGCTAACTGTATCCACCCAACTGTTGATTGGATGTTTTCTGCCGACCACTGTATTGTGCATTCTCCATATGATGATTCCTCCTATTATTCACGGCTATCTCCTAAGTATCCCTCTATTGGGATTTCAACACTTGCCTCAATTCTTGTTGGTTGAACAGTCGACTACCTCTTGTGCGCTGATAGATTCGTCTCCGGAACCGATAGGTATTATTGAGATAAATCAATAGAAGCATGTAAGTTTAATCGGCCACCAATATCGTCACCGCGCCTCATGTTGCTTTGCATTAATAGTACGGGCCTCCCACAGTCCGCCAACATATTGGAGTTGTGCATCAAATAAATCCCCAGCTCCCTCGATGTTTAACACGGCTTCACAGATCCCACTTAGCGGCAATGACAACGCGGCTATATTACTATAGCAGATTTTTCCATCATGCAACTTGTATTCACCAGCAGGGCACAGTCCATACATTCAAAGTGGCTTTCAAGGGTGAGTAATGATCTCCAGTCAAATTACATGAGCTCCACAAAGACTCCCACGACCACCCTTAGCATTAAAGCTATATCCCACATGACCAGTTCTCAGCTCTAGCGCGGTCCTTCAAACACTGCAGTTTATCAGGCTTCTTTGCGGCACCTTTTTCTTACCTGTGATGGTTTCGTTATTGGTACTCCTAGTTTCCTTCACTGGAAGCTTCTTTCATCGGCATCACACATCTTGTTGTTTGGATCCTCTGCAAAATTTATACTCTATAACAACTTATATCCATGTCTTCGCAAAGGTCCAAAAACAAACCGAACTCAGATGCCTTGCAAGCCAGAAGACGGGATCAATTACATCTCAGCGAATAAAGGGATACGGCATAAATAACTCAAATTGGGAATAATGAAACTCCATGCCAATGCAGTTACTGCCTGTGGAGAGGTCACCAAATCGTAGCCCACCAATGATCACAAAGGATGCACAAAATTAAATAAATTGCTCAAATAATCTGTCGGCTTAGGAAATGGATGAAAGTTGATTACACAAGGCAAATAGATGGCTAGAAAACAAATGTCCAACTTCCTTAACACATCTCGTGTATACCTAGAATTTTGGCTCCTATGCACTTTACACATCCCATATATACTTAGAATTTTGTATATTGTGCAAACCAATGACTTCTGTGGATTAATCTCAATATAAATTCAAACTAATAATATTCCCTCTTGATAGTTAGTAAGTTTTCTTTTGTCTGACGTATTTATTATTCATCCTCCTTATGGTAGTCAAGGATCCCTTCTAATAAGTCATATGCTTGGTCTCTGTCACTCTCTATTGATTCATTTGACACAAATTTTGTTTTTATATATTTCATTTGCCCAATTCCAACACTGCTCTGATACCATGTTAAATTTTAGGATCACTGCAAATGTAGTAGCACTGCCTATATTGTATGTGGTATGTGTGTTTCAAATGCAACAATCTCTCTTTCATTTATATTGGGAAAGAGGCTAGGAGAGACATGTCCCTTCATGGAACATCTCTATTCATTATAATTCAATCATATATTAGAATAATATAAGTTTGCATAATATATGTTTAATAATAATCTATATAATATAACATATATATATACAAATACAATATATTATTATTAATCTATTTTTAAGTATTATATGTATTCTAAATGATCATACGACTGAAGCTACAAACATTAACAAAAACCTTAGAGAGAACTCCTACCAATTACAAGAAAATTGTGTAGGGTTCAATTTTGTGGATGCAAAATTTAGGACAACAGATGCATCAATGAATTGTAAGGAAGTTAAGTAGTAGAATTGCTTCCTAAACTAACCTCGAGGGGGACGCAATATACAAAATTTCTTAGATCTTTACAATAGTTATAGAAACTTAATAGAAATAACATAAAGAACATGCATATGACAGCATAGTGATTTACACAAGGGAAAACCGTTTTGGGAGAAAAACCCCACAATCCAAAAGATGCCCAATATAGCGATTCAAAAAACAATAACAAATTACAATATTCATTCAGAACAAGCTTCCCTCAGGAGTATCACCAACTAGAGATCCGACAATAATTGAATAGCTATAAAACTCTTGCACACTGTTGGCTAAAAATATTGCAAGTAACTAAGACTACAACTTGGCAAAATTGAAACTTTAGACAACAGTGTGTGAAATTTCTTTCTCCTCTCAACAATAGGGGAGGCTCCCTTCTTATTGTGGGTGGCTTCAACGGAAACTGAACATAAATACAAACAATTCCTATTGCTACGATATTACCGGTGGCTTAAGGGTTGACGTAAGAACAACACTTAAGACAACAGTTTACTTATAATAAATTGAAATACATACAGGACCACAAACTCTCCTGTACTTACTTCGAAAGATGATTCTGAAATAGAATAGTCAGGAAAGCACAAAGTCTTTCACCGAATATCTTCTTTTCTTAACAAAAAAAACACTTATCACTGAAGCTCAAAGTCTTCAGCTCTAAGTAATTGCAGCCGCTACTATTTATAACAAGTTGTTCTCCTGCAACACAAAGTCTTCAAAAGTTCAAATTGGATCTGAATGCAATAGGCAGCCCAAAGTTTGCACAATTAAATTCAAGTCCCTCTTGACCAAAAATCTGAAGCTCACAATCAATATCCAGAAAATGTCGTCACATAAAACCTTGAATCAACACAAAGTTTGAAAGCAAGTTGCCCCTTTTATTGAAAGCAATCTGATTTACATCCAAGCACAAAGTCTTAGAGTGCATATACAAACTGGTAGAATTTTCTTGCATTGCCAAAAGATGATCATTTACAATGATCTCTGTCCTTTATATAGGAAAAAGAGGAGAGAGAAAGGTGGAGAGGAAAGGGGAAATCCTTAACCACCTTGACTTATTCAATACTTATCCTTAACTAACTAACTTTGACTTATTCAATGCTACAAGGTTTAAAGCACTTGCAATATGATTACATGAAACAACTTTGCACGTGATACTATCACATGCAATTACATTTTTTTTTACACTACATCTAATCTGTCAAATACAAATTACAAATACATGATAAAAATATTCTAAGTGTCTGACAAGACACGACTTCTATTACATCATCCTTTATTGGTCCTCGTGCTGCTACAAGATGCTTTGAGTGATGTGTCCAGGTTTGATGAAAACATCTTGGACGAGAACTGTATTTGCATCCTTGATTGGTGATTATTGGGAAGGCATCTTGGTTTCTTGCCATCTCTGTCTTGAAAGCATTCTATGCCCGCAATTATTCCACCTCTCATCCTTTTTTTGAATGGCTCGATTATGTTGTCATTCTTTAGTTACTGGAAAAGGCCATAACACGGTCTTCCAAGATGGAACTTTGTAGATTTGGAAGAGTATGCGTATAGGATTTGAGTGGAAGGCCTTTGAGCAGTGAAAGGCAATAGATTTTGGGCAAAATCAGCTCTTTAATATGGTGAGAAAAACCAAAAACGGGTTTTTCTGGGACCATTGCATATGCGGATTGCAAGCTTTGAAATGATAAAATGAGTATGGAAGGTGTATACAATGTACATACATGGATAAGTATTCAATATGCAAGGTGGGGTTTTTGGCAATATTTGCAACTCATAGAAAGCCATGGGAAAAGCATGAAGGTGGGCTTTTTTATTTGCTCTGCATATTGGGAAACATGGCTCATTTACTCATAAGTGGGATTTTTATGTCCCATTACAAATCATTCTTCTTTGACATATAAGCATGGATAGCATGGAAAAGGTGGATTTTTCGGCCTGCATTGCATGCTGGGAAAGACTTGCGCTTTTGAAATGTCACATTATTAAGAACGGGGTTTTTAATCCCGACTGCATATGCAAAATAGATGATGAAGTCTTTGCATATGTATCTTGGAGAATAAGACGGAAGAAAGAAGGATCAACTCTTAAAAACTAAAACACATGCAAATCTGAAAATGGAAATGAAAGACTTGCATATTTAAAAATAAAATGTTTATACATGAAAGCCCAAAAATAAAAACATGAAAACTTACGTCTTTCTACCAAGAATAAGAGAAAGGAAAACTTGCAAAAACTTGAAGCAAAATCTAAACCTAATCCAAGAGAAATTCAGATTTAGACAAAGATTGCAAGTTTTGAAGCTTTATAGACAAAGAGTTTGATGAATCCTTCTTTCCAAATCCTCATTTTCATCAGTCAAAATGATGTTCTTGACAAATGGGCAAAATAGAGAACAATTATGCAATAAAATAGCAACAGATTTGAAGGATTCAAATCTTGTAATTAACTCTCAAGAGGATTTCGAATGCAGATGCAGTGATGAATAAAAATGACGTCCTTAGAGGAGAAAGCAATTCGAAAAGATGCAGCCACGTCTTGAGTGCCCTAGGCAAATTCTGAAACTGAAATACAAGTATTAAAACTTGTATTTACAGAGCGATCCTTACAGGATACAAATAAATAAGTTTTCTCCATATCATGCTTGAGAAAATGAGGCGAACCCCATTATATACTCACGAAGCAAGGATGAAAGGATGCGATCAAATAGTTATCTTCTTTAACCGATTCATAATCGGTTTGATTAGGATTATGTTATTTTTTTATTAGATAGTCAATTTAATATTTTAATTAAAGTTTGTCCACTTCTTCGTCTAGTTCCTTGCTTGCATAATTATTTGATAACCAATTCTTACTATGCATTACTAGTTTCTAACTTCACTCATCATATGGATTAATTAATCATTTCTGAGCCGGATTATATAACAGGTTACTCTAATAATCGTTCATACTATAATCGGGTGTCTTAAGCTGGTCACGATAGGCATAGTTTATGCAAAACATCATCTCAAATGTTTGCTTGTTCTTCAAAGGCCAAAGATTCTCCATTAGTTGTTTCTTTAGAAATAAGAATCACTGTTCTATAATCCTCATCGTTGGTCGTTCTTGTTCCTACATACTTCCCATGTTCTATCTCAACAGACTTAATTATATTTTTAATCGCTGACTAATGTTGATAGTTTTAGTTGACTTCTTTCTCCCTTGTAGAATATGATGCCATGTCGATTGGTCTATACTACTGTAATGACCCTAACCGACCATTTTCCAAATTTCCTCAAATATAACTCGTGCAGATTTAAACAAATACAATTATGCAGATAAAACATTGATTCATAACAAATACCCAGCAAATGTCCGAATAAAACCCTCAGCAAATATTATTGCATTCTACAACAGCAATACAATAATAATGGGATTTCCACAATCCAAAATCTGAACTACAATATTCTGCAGTAATATCAAATGACAAGAAGAACCTGGAAATGCAATGGCGAACTCTGTTGTGAATCCGCACCGAGGACGAACTGCAGCTACGTCCAATCCACCTTTAAGCCAAAAGGGTTTCCGTCCTCACAGCTATAATCGAAAGCTGAAAGCTTCCTGATATCTCCAAGAGATAAATATAATATCAAAAACTAAGCATAACTCAATGAGACTCCAAGCCTTCTTTTAAGGCTGCAGCTGTGACTCTTCAGTTTCCCCACTTTGTCTCTTCATATTCTGTTAAAGTGTTGTTCGTTCGTGTTTAATAAACGACAAGACAATCATAAAATATATATATATATAATATAATAATTGAATATATATTAAATTAAAGATATAATATATATTAATATGGTCATGAGTGAAACCATAAATATATATATATATATATATATATATAATATAATATAAATAAATAAAGTAATGATATATTATTGAATCAAATAAATCGACTTAATAGTCGAATACGATTATCGGCATGAGTATTGTGGCTGTTATATATTAACAGTCACGATACTATCGTGACTGTTAGTATATTACAGTCACGGTAATATTGTGACTGCGCGATATTATTAAAACAACCCTTCATTGTATGCGTTGAATATACAGTTTATCATATGCAGATTAAGACATGCATAATCACGATAATTACAATATGTTAGTATGAACAGGCATGACTCATCAATATGATGAGTCATGTCTTTTCATACTTACATCGTTTGGATTCAATATATATAGTCATTGTTTTTGTAGAATCAATCATTAAACAAGGCAATTGTATTCTACTACAGCAATCTAGTTTTATCTTCTGATCATAATTCTTTAACATGGTATCAGAGCAGCAAGGTTATTAAAAGGAGATAAAAATATAAAATCCCATAGAATCTATAGTTGGGCATATTTTTTCAAAACACATAATTCTTAGAGATGGCTCAATGCATGAGAATGGAAGATAGATTAGAAGGTCCTTCAAATTTCATATCTTGGAGAACCCGACTTACCTCTCTTCTTATGGAACTCGAATTAGAGGAGTACATAGAGAAAGATATTAAAA
>MU223658.1:528736-549410 GCA_018584345.1 Thuja plicata
GCAGCACTAGCTGAAGTAAAAAGAACAGAAAATTCACTTTTCTTCTTAGCCTTGGCAAGTGAATTAAACTCTAACAAAAGTACATGGATAATAGATAGTGGTGCATCCAGACACATCACCGGATACAGGGATCAGTTCGAAACCCTCTTTGGGAACTCTACAGAAGAGGTAACTATTGGAGACAACTCCACTTATCCAGTAAAAGGAATTGGGACCTGTTTGATAAAGATAAAAGATGGAGTAACTCTACAGTTAAAAGAAGTGTTGTACGTACCAGGAATAAAGAGAAACTTAATCTCTATTTCTGGACTAGCTAATCAAGGATATAGGGTAACATTCAATGAAGACAAAGTCCTTCTCTGGACCAAACCTCACACCAATTGACTCCTTGGATAAATACCAACCGCGAGTATGTCCCTCCTGGATCCCATAAGCAAAAGGGCCATCCATCTCCCCAGCTGGCTGAAATAACCTGACGCCCTCTACCCATACTGAGCGAATCACCATAAATGTCCAATTGCCATAACACAGCCCCTCTGATTTGTCGTCCGAACTGGGAACTGTACTGAAGAGGCAGGCTACCTAGACTGCCAGACAAGGCTTCCACCTGCAAGCATGAAAGCGTACCAACCCAATCACTCACCCCACACCTCTGCAAAAATTGGAAAAGAAAGTTCTCTGTAGGTGGGCTGAATGGACAAGAAAATGCATCCCATACAATGTGGCCAACATACGATGCATTAACCAACTCTACTAGAAATCCCGAATCAACACTAGGATTCCATAACTATCTCTTTATACCAAGAGTCATACAGTGCACATCATTGTGTGAGAAATTCACACCATCAAGCACGATCGGCATACCAAGCTCAACAAACCCATACTGAATAAGCTCTACCTGATCATCATTATCATGCCTAAAATATGTGGTGACAGAATTACCATAAGCACTGAATGACTTGGTATGATAATGTAGAGTTGCGACTGTGTGGAAAGAGGAATGAACCAAGGGATGCTCACCAACAAGGGACATCTCACCATCAGTGAGAGGTAGTGCAAGGAAAGGCATATCACCCCTCATGCCACCAGACATAATTGCCCCTCTTGGACTCTTGGTGTAAAAACCACACTGCTCAGCAACTGAGCTCATCCCGCTACTCCAACCTGGTGACCAAGACTCACCTCTACTAACTGAACCTGGGTCCCAAATCCTGCAACCACCCTCATCCTCATCCTGGGGATAGGTAGTATTTTCCTCATCTAACTCAAAAAAGGGATTATCAAATGTTAGATCAGCATCCATCTCAAACAAGAAGTTGTCAATTGACTGAAAGTTGTTTAACTCATAAAGAAACTCTAGATGATCCAAAGATCTTTTGGGACAGCTATCCAAATCATAGGTTTGTTGTATACTATCAAGTTCCTGTATCACCTCCTGAAAGAATTCAGACTTTTCCCTGTCGTCCTGTTCCCGGAACTGACTAGTGGCAATCATCTGATTTCTTGTTTCCTGAAGAGCAAGATGTGTGTGCGCCAATGTTTCCTGAGCAATATTATTAAGCTCTCTGATGAGCTTATTGACCTCATCATCCTTTTTCCTCAACTTCTCAGCATAATTTTTTGCAACCTGTAACAGGTAGTCGCGATCCGAGAGTAAACATAGATATTCTGATTTCCAAACTTCAACTGCTGTTTTGATTCCCTGTAAATCTACAACATAAGATTCAATCCTTATACCACCTTGTCCTTCCTCCTGAGCCTTCCTGTAAAGATCCTCAATAATCTAGTGAGTGCTATCATGGTGAACAAGAGCTGCAATAATGACGTCGTTACTGACTTTCAACTGACTCTTCAAGGCATACTCATCATCATTGTTATTTTGAGATGCATTATCTAATGGGTCATCCAAATCAGCACTATACATAAGTGAGGTGCTGCTAAAGAAGTCACATGACTCCTCATATCCTTCATAGGTGTCATCATGGTCACCATAGGCCTCAAATTGATCTGCATGAAGAGGTAAGGTTGTTGTTATGTCATCTAACAATTCTTCATGACACGAATTGTTAAGGGCATCCAACTGGTGGTCACAATCTTTAACCAAATCTTTTCCCTGCGTAATACTACAATCTCCTGTTTTGATGACAACCTCATCAGGCTTTTCTTCAATAACTGGTTTAGTTTTTTGTTCACTTATGGGTTGATTAGTGATAGCTGGAAACTCCTCATATAAATTTCTGCACCTATCTTGTGCAAGTAGATCTCGAGCCAAATCATGATACTGCTTCTTTTCCATTAAAGTCTTGTGTTGTAGCTTTGGCTGAAAGTCCATGAAATTAGAGAAGGTTAAATCTCTTTGAACCTGTGGGGGAATTGTGTTATACTCATCATACATGCCGAGAATTTTTGTCCTTTCATTAGGCTGTGAAATCTGGGCTAATTGTTGCTGCACCTTAGCAAGATCCTTCAAGGTTTTTTCCAAACCATGCATCTTTCCTAGCTAGGACTACTTGTCTCTGCAAGTAAATGTTCAGACTTACACTGCTCAAAATCTTCAGATTAACTTGTAGCTGCCAAGGACAAGGATCCACTCTGAGTTTATATCTCACAGTTTTGCTGGTAATGGAGTTTCAGAATTAAGATAATCAATTGCATGAATGCTACACAACTGTTGTTCTATAATGACCTGGTTATATTACCACCTGAAATGTTTCTGCTTGTTATGGTAACTTTTGAAGCATCCAACTGTTTATTTGCAAGGAAATCCCTATTACTACTGAAAGTTTGACAAATAGTTTGCAACCGAATCTGATTCCTCTGAGTCCTTCAAAACATGTGTTAATCTTTGTTCGGCGTCATCAAAATTCCTGTTACCAGATATTTTGGAATTGCTGACAAGTTCGTGTGTCCAGGTATGTGAATATACAATCCAAAATATATCCAATTACTGGTGAACTTCTGAGAATGCTAAGTCTCTCCTAGATCATGTAGTTATTCTGCCAAACCTTTAATTTTAACCACCTGGATAAAAATGCACAACAATTCTGTGAACTCGAATCACTGCGAGTTGTAGCCCCAGAATCTGAACCAATTAAACTCACTAACTTATCTCAAGACACTGCCTGAAGATGAAGTTTCCAAAAATCTGTAACGCAATATGTGTTGATATTTGCTATCACCGTTGACCAGATCATCTATACATTTGTACCTAACTGAATTGATACTCTGTAACTGCTTTCCTAGCTCTCGTTAACTTGTATTATTCAGGGGAAACTAAACAGGAATCGTTTTACCTTGCACAATTACCATATACGGTTCATACCCAACATACGACTGTCACTCTATTTGTTTGAACATATGATTAACTGCTGTGCTCCAAACTGAGAATGGTTCCACCCTTATTGCCACTGGAAATGGTATCTAAAATACGGAAACAATGTTGGATTCTTTACTTACTTTGCTGAAGAGCCAAATGTGAAACCTGATGAATGTGCTACTGGCAGACTTCGTGTAAGCAGATTTCGAGTTGAGAATATCAGTAAAGGGAATACCCCTTAGCATCCACAATGACTAGAAGTGTGCGGCTGGAAGTAGTGGCCAAGAGACACGACCCGCAGTCAACCTTCACTCCAGCGCCAAAACTCTAGTTGGATAGAAACTGTGATACGCTCGTGGTATTCTGAATAGCACTGCGGCTATGGTCTGGACACCCCGTCTAGCACTGAGCATCACCGGACGGATCTAACTCCAAAGCCACCCGACTCGTGACTACAAAAACGTGTGGGATGCCTTCCTCCTCACGCGAGATGTTAAGTGACAGTTCTTCTTCCTCAATCGACACTTGCAGGACACTGTTTGAAATATATTTCTTGTCACCCGTATTTCAACGTTGAACAGAGCCGATAACAGTCACCAGGGACTAAAGGTTCTACCACAATGACATTCTGGACTCCAACCGCTATACACAGCCTCCAAGCGACGAATTCTGAGTCTGGCCCCTAATGTAACGCACTGGTGTTGTATAAGGAGCAACCACCTTCCTCATAGCCTCCGAGCGATATCACGAGTGGGAGTTCTTGACCATGCGACAACCCTGCAGTGATGTGATACGCTGCTAGTCACTCTAGCAACTCCCCTGTAAGTCTCGAACAATCTCCTGTTGTGGTGTAGTGGACGCCGTAATGGGACTGTGATTGCTATCTCCAGTCGCACGGCTAATACTGCTGAGGTAGTGTATGGTGGTTCACGCGTATCGGACTGGTGTGATTTCACAGTGTGAGCGAGTATCTTGAAAACGTGGGGACACAACCAAATGCAGGGCTATGTCTTTCCACCCTCTGCCGTAATTACTAGTTGTCGGTCTTCTTACACTCGGTTAACTTGAAAGTTTCATCACGTCTTCTGTCTTTCAGCATGAAGGTATAATTGGTCTCCAAGGACTCATTGTCACCGTTTTCTGTGCTTTGTCGTGGGAGACTTGAATATTGTATTTGACTGATATAAATATAAATCTGGAACTATCCTTATCTGTATAGAGCTGATTTGTCACTGATAATGAAACGTTACTTTTATACTCACACATTTAAATTCCAATGTGAAATCTGATGAATTTATCCTCTGATTCTAGACAATCAAGCTACACTTCTTGCTACTCATAAAACCCTTCCGAAGATTTGTTTCTAAAGAAAACCTCACAGGATGGCAAGATTTAAGGCTCTGATACCACTGTAATGACTCTAACCGGCCATTTTCCAAATTTCCTCAAATATAACTCATGCAGATTTAAACAAATACAATTATGCAGATAAAACATTGATTCATAACAAATACCCAACAAATGTCCCAATAAAACCCTCAGCAAATATTATTGCATTCTACAACAGCAATACAATAATAATGAGATTTCCACAATCCAAAATCTGAACTACAATATTCTGCAGTAATATGAAATGACAAGAAGAACCTAGAAATGCAATGGCGAACTCTGTTGTGAATCCGCACCGAAGACGAACTGGGGCTACGTCCAGTCCACCAAAAAACCAAAAGGGTTTCCATCCTCACGGCTGTAATCGAAAGCTGAATGCTTCCTGATATCTCTAAGAGATAAATATAATATCAAAAACTAAGCATAACTCAATGAGACTCCAAGCCTTCTTTTAAGGCTGCAGCTGTGACTCTTCAGTTTCCCCACTTTGTCTCTTCATATTCCACTTAAACTCACTTTTAAAATAAATATAACTGCTGAGTTATAAAGTGACATAATAAAATAAAGTAAGGAATCTTCTGGCATTAAAACGGAGGGCCAAATGAACTCGGCTGAAGACGTGTGGTAGCTTGCCGGAAATCTCTCGACGAGATGCTCCAAGTCCACTACTGAAATGCCAGGAAAACTGAGTTCTGCCGACTTACTATAAATAGTAAGCACCCTGGAAACCCTGTGGAAACTGCTCTGTTTGACTTGAAACTGAAAACGCCTAGGCCAACCACCCTTCTAATCACCTGCTAAACCTCTGTTAGCCCACCGGACCATGATGAAAAGGCTAACTATAAGGCACGAAATATTGTGCCTCAAACGGGGACATTACAACTACTTGTTATATCACATCAATTGTTATTAGTTTATGCGGCAAATGCAGACATTCTTTCCATAAGTTATTGGTCTTATAACTTGGTCATTTCATTCCTCTATTCAATTGCTAATAGGTAAGTGGTGCAGGAGCACCCTAAGGTCTTTAGAAAGATTTGTAGTCATTTTGGCTTGTAGGTTGGTTTGGTCAACCATCCATGAATAAGGACTATGTTATAAAGTCCCTAGTGTGTTTAAGCCTTAAGGTGTGTTCTAGTGTTAGGAGGGATTAGGGTTTGTGAGTTGTTGAGTCAAGTTGATTCTAGGGGTCTAGAACCTAGAAGTCAACCAAAAGGTCAAAGGGTTGACCAAAACCCCAAAATGGGGAGATTTTCAAGATTTTAATGTTTTCAAGTAATTTAAGGTCATTTTGGTAAGTTTTGAAACAAAAGTTGTAAAAGTTGTCATGACAACATTTCCTAGATTTTAGGAATCGACTTTTATGATGCCCAAATCCCGACCAGAGGGTCTAGACATGTGGGATGAGAGTATATAAGGTGACTACAACCCTAATATGACAGTTAGACTTCATTTTGTACGGACTGGTTATTGAGAAGGACCAATTAACACTGTAATTAGCATACAGAGCCATCATCCAACACTTTTGTGGATTGAATGGATTGAATGTAATTTCCTTGATCTTTGTGGCATTGGATTAGTCTTTTGTTCATTCTGGTTAGCTTTTAGTAAATCTTTTGTGTTTTGCAAGTTCACTGTCCAGTTTTGGACGAGTCATGTAGAAAATGGCTTTTCTTGGCATTCCCGTGGTTCAAAGTCCCTTGACCACTTGGAATCCATTAAAGCCTTGTATATACACTGTAGATATAGTGTGTGGTGTGTGTGTGTACAGGGGAAGCAAGAGAACATTCAAGCCCTAGGCCAGTACTGGTTATTCTGGCTAGGGTAACTGAACAGTGCAGAGGCAATGGTGATTGCTAAGTGATTGGTATGTGCCAATCAGTGTCAAAGGAGTGTAGGGGCATGAATTGCAAACCTAATGGTGGAAGGAGAAGTTCAGAGGAACTCATTTGATCAGTGAAAGGAGATAGAGAAACCAAACCAGTGTTCATGCCCTATAAACCCTTATTTTTAGGGGTTTGGTGAAAATCCATTGTACGGACAAGTTTGGCATCTGAGACCTAGAAAATCTTTAAGGTGAGGAAAAACCCACAAGGAATATGCAATTTGTTTCTAGGGGTGTTAAGGGATTTTAGGAGAAAATCCATCTTTTCAGTGTCTAGGAGGGCTAATAGGCCTAGAAAGGCTACAAGGCCTAAAAGACTAAGAGTTTAGAACCCGATTGAAAAATGGGTGAAAGATCCACAAATTTGGATCCATAGAACTTTAATTGGACCTAAGAGGAGTCAGAAGTCCAAACCATAAGAAGTTGACACCATTCGAGGGGTAGGAGGTTAGAGAAGCCATGGATGCGTGAGGTTATGAAGAAGGGTTTTAGTGAAGGGCTTGAAGTTGTTGGAGAGCTCCTAGTGTGCTAGAGGATCAGAGAGGAATCCTCTAGTTAGGGTAGTAATAGAGACCCTAAAGAAGACCAAGAGAAGGTCTTAGAGAGAGCAAGAAAGCTCTAGGAGAGGAGCTCCCCATCAAATTGGTATCAGAGCCATTGAAAGGCTTGGGAGTGGATTAGTGTATGTCAGAGTGGAGTGAATCCATAGGTGAGAACATCATGGTAACCAATGCAGAGTTGGCCAAGGGTTTGTCAGAGCAACAAATCAAGAATAGGCTTCTTGAAGAAGCAATGGAAGAGATCAAGATCAAGATGGCAGAGGTGGTAGAGACTGCCAGCAAGTTGAGAGAAGAGATGCATGAAGGGATAGATAAGGCAAATAAAGCATTAGATGAGGAGGTAGAACCAGAGCCTGATCCTCTTCTACTTGAGGAACCATTCCTCAAGGCACTCAAGGCATTGAGCGGAAAGGCTCTAGAGGGAATACCAGTATTCTCTGGTAAGATGGATACAGAAATGGTTATGGAATGGCTTGAAGGGATGGAGAATCACTTCGAATGTGATGGGATCATAGAGGCACAAAAAGTAAAGATAGCCAAGTCAAGCCTAAGAGGACAGGCACTCACATGGTGGAAGTTCTTGCAGGAAGAAAGAGAGATAGAGGGCAAGAAGCCCATAGCAAATTGGAAAACAATGGTGGCAAAAGTGAAGGAGAACTACCTTCCAAAAGATTATGACATTCAACTGCATAAGAAGAGGCAGAAACTTAGGCAAAAAGACGTAGATGTGCCAGCCTATACTGAAGAATTTCAGAAGCTTTGTCTTAGATCAAGAATCCAGGAGACAGAGAGTATCAAAGTTGCACAGTACCTTAATGAACATTCAAGAAGAACTCAGTCTCTTTACCCTGACTTCCATTCATAGTTGTTTTCAAATGGATTTGAAAGTGGAAGAGAAACTCAAGAAGAGACAAGATTCTAGCTCCAGAGGTAGAGGAAGGGGTAGAGACAACAGAGGTGGCCATAGAGGAGGTTCAAATGGTAGATGCCATAACAGTAGGAGTCAAGGTGACTCTAGATATGCAGAGCAAGGACAGGAATCAAGCAATAGGGGTGGATACAACAATAGAGGAAGAGGTTCTTATAATAGTGGCAGAGGAAGATCAAGGGGTTTTGGGAGAAGCTCTCAGTTTTCTTCCATTAAATGCTACAACAGTGGACAGTTGGGACACCCTGCATATAGGTGTCCATATAAACCAACGTCCTCACAAGGGGAGAAGAAGATAGCTTATGTCCAAGAAGAAGATTGGTCTAAACAATCAGAGGTGAGTTTAGATTCAGAGAGAGGAGAACACCTTATGTTGAGAAGAATACTAATCAAGACACCCACCAAAGATGAGCACAAGCAGAGGAGGGCTCTTTTCAGAGTAAAATTTAAGATATTGGGAAAGGTGTGCAAGGTAATCATTGATTCAGGGTCAAAAGATAATGTTATATTTGAGGAGGCAATAGAGAAGTTGAAGCTCACCAAAATTCCACATGTGTGTCCTTATAAAGTTACATGGTTGAATAAGGGCCAAAACATCTTAGTGAATGAGTAAGTGTGGGTAGAATTTGCCATTGGGAAGTATCAAGATAGGATACTGTGATGACCCTATTTTTAGTAGGTTGTGGCAGTGACTTGGTCAGCTCATCATCGCAACCCTCGTGAGCTGATGCAAGGTTTTGAGGGTCCCAGTTGACAGACTTGCTATTTTTAGTAAGTCTGGACTTACTATTTTTAGTAAGTCAGTTGGTCAGTTTCTATTTCTGACAGGGCAGTATCGGCAATGGTCAATTCTCCAGACGATATTCAGTTGTGCAGTTCTTGGGCTGGGGACTTACTATTTATAGTAAGTCTATTTTTGGCAGTTGCCATTTTTGGCAGCGTAGTGATGAGCATGTTGGTTAGTCAGTATGGCAGGTGTTGCAGGAATTATCATCAGAATTATATTTGATAATTAATTGTATTAATTAATAACAATATGTTATTAATTAATAATAAGGTGATATTATAATAATAATACTTTATTATTATTATAATGATTTAGAAGTTTATATTATGAGAGCAGTTAACTGATAATGGTTTTTGGAAACTATGGAGACCAAGGCATTATAAATACAGGCTCATTTGTGAAGTAAAGGATCGAATATTGATTATTGAAAATTGTTCTTGGGAATTGTTCCTAATTGTCTGAGCCCTAGCTGAAGGGTCAAATTAGTTCTCGAAGACTAATTTTTCTTGAGCTAATAATCAATTGATTGCGGTTGTATAATCAATTGTCTCAATCGATTGCTGTTGTATAATCGATTGTGTTTCCTTCTTACTGTCCGCCTGTTGCTGAAGGAAAGAAGGATGTCTGAATTTGTTTATGCACACTGAGGGTGCGAAATCATTCTAGAGTATTTATAGTAAGTCTATTTTTGGCAGCGCAGTGATGAGCATGTTGGTCAGTCAGTATGGCAGGTGTTGCAGGAATTATCATCAGAATTATATTAGATAATTAATTGTATTAATTAATAACAATATGATATTAATTAATAATAAGGCGTTATTATAATAATAATAATACTTTATTATTATAACGATTTAGAAGTTTATATTATGAAGAGCAGTTAACTAATGATGGTTTTTGGAAACTATGGAGACCAAGGAGTTATAAATACAGGCTCATTTGTGAAGTAAGATATCGAATATTGATTATTGAAATTGTTCTTGGGAGTTGTTTCTAATTATCTGAGCCCTAGCTGAAGGGTCAAATTAGTTGATTGAAGACTGATTCTTCTTCATCGAAATGACCCTAAGTGGCCATATCTCGGATTTTCTCAAATAAATCGTATGCAGATTTATAGAAATAGATATATGCAAATAAACATCCGATCCAACAATAATGACCAGCGAATATACTCTAATAACCAGTAAATATATTCCAATAACTTCTCAAAGAAAAGGTATCGTATTATACAACAGCAATGCAATAACCATGAATTACAATTATCCCAATCTGAAATATATAAACGCAGTAAGACTAAATGATAAAGAACCTGTGAATGCAAAGGCGAACTCTGATGTGAATCCGCACTGGAGACGAATTGGGGCTACGTCCAATCCTCCTCTGAGCCAAAAGGGTTTCCGTCTTGAAGGCTGACTTCGAAAGTTGAAGCTTCCTAATATCTCCAAGAGATAAAATATCATATCATAAAACTAAGCATATCCAAATGAGCCTTCAATCCTTTTAAAGCAATGGCTGTGACCCTTCAGTTTTCCCTCTTTGTCCTTTCATATTCTCACTTAAAGTCACTTTTAAATAAATATAACCATTGGTTATAAAGTGACATAATAAAATAAAGTGAGCAACCTTCTGGCATTAAAACGGAAGACCAAACAAACTCGGATGGAGACGTGTGATAGCTTGTCGAAAAGCTCTCGGCGAGAAGCTCCGAGTCCACTACTGAAATGCTAGGTACACTGAGTTCTTCTTACTTACTATAAATAGTAAGCACCCTGGAAAGTCTGCGGAAACTGATCCGATTGGCCCGAAACTAAAAACACCTAGGCCAAACACCCCTCTGATCCTCTACCAGACCTCGGTTAGCCCACCGGACCATGATGAAAGGCTAACTATAAGGCACAAATAATGTGCCCCGAAAATGGGACATTACAAATCATCTCTTCCCGGAGATTGCTTGCCCTCAAGCAATCGGTATCTGCATGCGGTGATCCTAATACCTGGATCCCAAACCAATCTCAGGGGAATTGCTCCACCAATCTGTCGTGGGAAACTGAAACAAAAGTTATGCCCTGACCTGTGAAGCCATTCACGTAGCAACAAAACAACCAGTCTCATATCATGACCCTAAATCACTGCAGGATCATTTGTACCAAACTGCCCTGTGTCGCCATCACCTGTGAGAAAGTCCTCAACCCAACTGAGAACCTCACTCCAACTGAGATCACCAGTACCCCTACAGTCAAATGCAGGGGGAAACCAAAAGGGCCATCCATCTCCCCAGCTGACTGAAATATCCTGATGCCCTATGCTCATGCTGAATGAATCACCAGGAATGCCCAACTGCCATAACACCACCCCTCTGATCCGTCGTCCAAACTGGAAACTGCACGGAAGAGGCAGGGTACCCAAATTGTCAGACAAGGCTTCCACCTGCAAGCAAGGAAGCGTACCAAACCAATCACTCACCCCACACCTCTGCAATAATCGGAAAGGAAGTTCTTCGTAGGTGGGCTGAATGAGAAACCCAATGCATCCCATATAATGTGGCCAATATGCGATGCACTAACCAACTCTGTTGGAAATCCTGAATTAGCATAAGGATTCCATAACTGTCTCTCGATACCTGGAGTCATACAGTGTACACCTTGGTGTGAGAAATTCACCCCAACAAGCATAATCATCATACCAAGCTCAATAACCCCGTATTGAATAAGCTCTATCCGATCATCAACATCATGCCTAAAATATGTGGTGATAGAATTATCACAAGCACTGGATGAATCGGTATGGTAATGTGGTGGAGTCCTAGCCATGTGAACCCATCCTGAACTGCTGATGTAGAAACCCAACTATTCAACAACTGAACTCACCTCGTTACTCCCATCTGGTGACCAAGGCCCAATCGTAGTAATTGAACCAAGATCCCAAATCCTGCAATCAATCTCATCCTCGTAATGGAGATAGGAAATACCTTCCTCATCTAGCTCGAAAAAAGGATTATCAAATATCAAATCGACATCCATCTCAAACAAGAAATTGTCGATTGCCTGAAAGTTATCCAACTTACTAAGGAACTCTGGATGATCCAAAGCTCTTTTGGGACAGCTGTCCAAGTCATAGGTCTGTTGTATGCTATCGAGTTCCTGAATCACTTCCCGAAAGAATTCAGACTTTTCCCTGTCGTTCTATTCCTTGTACTGACTGGAGGTAATGATCTGATTTCTTGCTTCCTGAAGAGCAAGACGTGTGTGCTCCAATGTTTCCTGAGCAATGTTAAGCTCTCTGCTGAGCTTATTAACCTCATCATCTTTTCCTCTCAACTGCTCACCATAATTTTCTGCAACTTGTAACAGGTAGTCGCGATTTGACAGTAGGCATAGATATTCTGATTTTGAAACGTCAATTGCTGTTTTGACCTCCTGTAAATCTGCAACGTAAGATCCAATCCTTATATCACCTTGTCCTGTCTCTTTCTGAGCTTTCCTGTAAAGATCTTCAATGATCTGGTGAGTGCTATCATGGTGAACAAGAGCTGCCGTAATAGCATTGTTACTGACTTTCAGCTGACTCTGCAAGGCATGCTTCTTATTGTTATCATTTTGAAATGCACTCTCAGATTGTTCATCCAATTCATCAGTATGCATACGTGATGCATTGCTAAAGAAATCACATGATTCCTCATATTCTGTAACCTGCATATTTGTTGCCTCTTCTTTAGCCTCATCTTCATACATGGGTTCAATATTTGTTTTACAATCTCCTGCTTCGATGACAACCTCATAAGGTTTTTCTTCAAAAACTGATTTAGTTTTTTTTCACTTATGGGTTGATTAGTGATAGCTGGAAACTCTTCGTGTAGATTTTTGCACCTAACTTGTGCAAGAAGGTCCTGGGCCAAATCTTGCCACTACTTCCTTGCAATTAAAGTCTTGTGTTTTAGCTTAGGATGAAAGTCCAGGAAACTAGAGAAGGTTAAATCTCTCTGAACCTGTGGAGGGAGTGTGTTATACTCCTCATACATGCCGAGTATTTCTGTCCTTTCATTAGGTTGTGAAACTTGGGCTAACTGTTGTTGTACCTTAGCAAGATCCTTCAGTATCTTTTCCCAACCACGCATCTTTCCTAGCTAGAAATACCCTTGACTCCACAAAAAATCTGTTAAACAATTGTATTCAATCTGATTTCTTTGAATTTTCAGTTTTACTGTAATATTCCCTGCTTGTTCTGATAATTTCAAAATCTTTTAGCTATTAGGGATTTTGTCAAGCAGTTTAATTGCAATGTCTTAGGTAGATATTTTGTTTGCTGGAAATGATATAAACTCCCCTTATGTTTTGCAATTGTTGAATTCAGGTTTAACATTGTTAACTTTACTGCTGTCGATATTCTTTAAATACTGATACCGGTGATGAACATAAGAGATATTGAACGAAAATTCTGACCTATTACCAAGGCTACAGCAGTCTGGAATTTCAACGACTATAAGGACTTCAATTCCCCAATATTTGCTTGGCTGGAGAATTATTTTCCAATATTTTCATGCAAAAGCTCAATCCATATTCCTTCTAACAGCGATGGTGCTTGGCCAAGATTGGTTCCCTGAAGACTAAACGGCAAACCTATCTTCTTCTAGAGGCGGCTATGGAACCAAGAATAACTTCTCAGACCTGTACTTTCTTTTCAAGACAACCGATATTTATTATCACTTGCAATGAAAAGAGCATGAACTTTAAGACTTCGTTCAACTTGCTGTGAACCTGGTAAGCAATGTCCAATAGAATCTAATCGATTCCAACCCTTCTGACTGTAGAGATCCAGTACTCGAAATTTGACTGCAAGTTCCCTGATAGCTGGAATAATTCTTGACTAATTTTATTGCACATGTGTAAATCATGCTCTATACTCAATTTCTTAATATGGTGCAGGTACAAGTATGAAATAACAAATTGCAGTAGAGATGGAAATATAAGCAGTCATATGTATTCGCTTAACATGGCTTCAATCACAGTACACATGTAAATTTCAAATCGGCTGCTAGATATATATCCACACAGAATTAGGAAGAATGAGTCTCGACTCAATTCATGCACCTGTGTAATGATTCAGACTAGTTCCGAACTAGAGATTTGGGAGGTCAATGTTGTAACTGGTCTCCTACCTGCGTGGGGCCAAGTTCAAGTCGGGTGCCTAGTTACTTCACGTGATGCTCATGCACGGTGACAAAACTATGTCTTGCTTTCTGCATATATTCCTGTTCCTTCCCATGTTACCAGCCAACCGTAATAGTCACGTTTTTCAATACTCAACACCCAGGATATGATACGCAGACTAGTAGTCTCTATACGGGGTGAGATTGTAGGTATAGACGACTGCTGTAGTTTATACAATCCCACGGTGAGTGTCAATGTCTTAGAATGCGGCTTGAGAGTTGGCCCTTTCTTTAAACGCCCTGAGTCTGCGTATTGGTTCTCCCTCAACAAGGCGGCCCTGCCACTATTAAATATCCCTGTGCGTGAGTTCTCATGTTAACGCTACATTGCGTTCCAATCCACGCGACACTAGTCAAGATAATTCCAGTCAGCATGGAATGTAACAGAGATGGGATAAGCTGTGTGCTTCCTCCACGGTAGCCACCAAACTGTAGACTTATATATTTTAATGCATCCTCCCTCTCAAATGTAATCCAGTAATCGAATGGGCCCATTTTGTTCTTCTGTGGAAAAGTCCCTTCCCAACACTCCCCGAGCTGCTAGATACAAACTACTCGGGCCGACAGGTACAAGATGGAATGGTAAGATGTCATGTTGCAGATATATACATATAATGCTTGCGACTGGAAGCCACACCACCGTCGTTTATTTCTCCACGCGTTATCACTGAGCTTGTCTAACCTTCAGGCTGGCACTCTAGTGCATTCCAATGAAGAAAAGGGTCACGAGTTTCTTCCACTTCCATGCGATACCATCATACGATGACTCAACGCCAAGCGTCAAGCTACCTGCCTAGGAGCTGCCTCGGTGGATATTCACTAATTTGCTGAATGTGCAGGCTGCCTGGTTGCTATCTTGTAGAGAGAAATTTTGAACATGACTATCCTTTTGCTTATTATTATTGATACACAAGTGCTCAATCAAAATTACTGACTTCTTTTACTCAAATTGTTTTTGCAAATTTGCTTCTGTGAATGCAAAAAAAATAAAACCTCACAGGCTGGCAAGATTTACGGCTCTGATACCACTGAAATGACCCTAAGTGGCCATATCTCGAATTTTCTCAAATAAATCGTATGCAGATTTATAGAAATAGATATATGCAAATAAATATCCGATCCAACAATAATAACCAGCGAATATACTCTAATAACCAGTAAATATATTCCAATAAGTTCTCAAAGAAAAGGTATCGTATTATACAACAGCAATACAATAACCATGAATTACAAATATCCCAATCTGAAATATATAAACGCAGTAAGACTGAATGATAAAGAACCTGTGAATACAAAGGCGAACTGTGATGTGAATCCAAACTGGAGACGAACTGGGGCTACGTCCAATCCTCCTCTGAGCCAAAAGGGTTTCCGTCCTGAAGGCTGACTTCGAAAGTTGAAGCTTCCTAATATCTCCAAGAGATAAAATATCATATCATAAAACTAAGCATATCCAAATGAGCCTTCAATCCTTCTTTTAAAGCAATGGCTGTGACCCTTCAGTTTCCCCTCTTTGTCCTTTCATATTCTCACTTAAAGTCACTTTTAAATAAATATAACCATTGGTTATAAAGTGACATAATAAAATAAAGTGAGCAACCTTCTGGCATTAAAACGGAAGACCAAACAAACTCGGATGGAGACGTGTGATAGCTTGCCGGAAAGCTCTCGGCGAGACGCTCCGAGTCCACTACTGAAATGCCAGGTACACTGAGTTCTTCCTACTTACTATAAATAGTAAGTACCCTGGAAACTCTGCGGAAACTGATCCGATTGGCCCGAAACTAAAAACACCTAGGCCAAACACCCCTCTGATCCTCTGCCAGACCTCGGTTAGCCCATCGGACCATGATGAAAGGCTAACTATAAGGCACAAATAATGTGCCCCGAAAAGGGGACATTACATTCATCTAATCTTCAAATCGATTGCTCTTGTATAATTGATTTCATCTTTCCTACGTGCTGATGTATACGTGAAGGTTCTGAATTCTGGATTGAATTTGATTGAACTGAGGCCTGCTTAAAGAGGTCAACTGATTACTTGGAAAGGAGTAGTCTTTCAGAAATCGAGCCACAGGGTTCCTTGGCTGGGAAATCAAGCTACCATTTCCAACAATCGATTATGTGGAGCAGACTTAGTGCGGGTAAGAATCGGTGTCTAGCAACAGGCAGGTGTGACTACTACAGTTAGTGGTGGCGTCAACCTTCATGCTGGGCGGCATCCTATCCTTGGCTGTGATACCCTCAGCGAGCAAGTGGAGACTGCTACGAGGCAGATCAGTGTTGGGCGCGATTTCATTAGCCATCGCGTGGAGTGTTCGAGTGAGAAGGATTCACTACAGAGCTGTGGCGGCTTATTTAGACTGGCTGCGTGGACAAAACCTTCCTACCAGCAACCGTGTCACGGGCCAATTACTTTATCTTCTATGCCAGTGACCTCGCGTGGGGAGTTAGGAGAGGTTGGTGGTTTATTTCGCATGGGAGCTGAAGCCGGCTGGCATCCCATTTCATAGCGTGCGACACCAGCTGAAATAACAGGTTCATTTCCTTTGAAAATGTATTCTCTTAGAAGGAAAGAATATAATAAATGTGAGTTGTGAAGTGTAATTGTTTTTGCGTAATTGGATGATTACATATGAATAGAAATGATTATTGGAGGTTAATTTTGTAGAAAGCAAACTTTGTCTTGTATCCGATTTGCACAAATATAGAGTTTAAGGACTGAGTTCGAGCCAGATAGGCTCATTACAGTGTGAATCTGGAATATCAGCAAACATCAGATGCTTTTATAATAAACACGCTGGAAATAATGATGCTCATGGATTGAAATTTGTATTTTTAAGTGGATTATATAAATAAAGAGATACATCTGGCAAGGTTTATTTATTGTGGTGGCAAAATTTATTAATTCCTAGCGTAGCTAGCTTGGGTTCGATACAGTGGTATCAGAGCTATTTTCTTGCCATCCTGTGGGGTAGGAAATATTTATGAATGCAGATTTACTGATATATTTAGAATGATCAGCACTCTTGAGATGGACAGATACAGGCGGTTTAGCTTCGGGAGCCGGCACAGCAGTACAGGAAATAATAATAAAATGAATACATTAATGGAGAGTATGGAGAGACTTAGACTTCATCAGGAGAGGATGGCGGCAAGTCTGTCAGACCTAGAGACCGTAGATAGGGCAGCAAGGTACATGGTTTCTGCTTTCCATAGGCCGTCATCGAGATTGCAGGGCAGGAAGCTTGAGCTTTCCTCGATAGGTGTTCGAGATGTAGACCCACCAGTATATAGTACGACACCTACTCATGTATCTGATGATAGACAGATGGACGTGTCAGTACCAGTGGTAGACTGCAGGACTGAGCTTCAGCAGGTTGAGGCTTTCCGTGTAGTTGTTGCAGTGGATGCAGTTACAGTGGATACAGTAGTGGCCTCTGATGGTCCAGATTCTCTTGAGGAGGGATTGGTTATCGGAGATGTATATGTCAACTGTCGTGGTGTAGCTTTGGAGCGAGAGGTAGCACCCCTCTCAGGTAGGACAGACGAGAGCCTGGAGCTACCTTGTTGTAGCGTGGATGACACTGTGATACACAGGAGATGACGACTGCAGGGGATGTCAGTACCACACCCGATTGTATTATCGAGTCAGACAGTGACTCTAGTTCAGTTTTCCAGGAGGATACCACCTTTGAGGATTGCCTTGAGGGGATGGAGACAGATTGTATAGATCGGGATAGCAGCACTCACGTGATGGGGTTGGTACAGGAGATGCCAGTTTTCTCCTGTATGAGGGATGTGAGTATGGAGGCCACATGTGATGATGCTAGTACTGAGTTCGAGACAGTATATACGGACTCATGCCAGCATGACTCCGATTCAGTGACTAGTATGGGGACAGATGAGGTTTAGTCTGGGACACCTAAGGAGATAGAGCCCTTACTAGCAACTTGGGTTGCTTCAGATACCTCTTATGTAACTCCTGAGGATGACCACTAGTAGTGAGCCATGTCTGCAACAGGCCCTGGGAGAGGACTCCGAGTTATTGGAGAGTACAGATCGGTCCCAGGATCTGGATTACCCAGAGGTTACAGAGCATGAGGCAGCTGAGAGTGTTGAGGAGATAGATTCTATAGCAGCTTCTTCATGTACAGAGGAGTTCGACGGAGACGTGTCAGATGCTGGTACTCCGTTGGAGGACGTGAGCTCAGCTATCAGTTCACAACGCTTAATTGGCAGCACACTGGAGGATAGTATTTATGAGAGGCGTACATTGGATACCACTTCCATCTGCAGTATGGACAGTATGCCAGAGGTGTTGCATAGAAGACCAACCATTCATAGTCATCATGTGACTAGCCAGTTGAGAGTTAGCGAGCGCAATATTGTTACCACATTTGAGCATTTTGAGGCTGCTCGGCAACTGCTAGCTGTTCATGGATGTGGTTCTCCTATGGATGATGAGCTTGGTGGTTGTTACTTGGCCCTAGCAGAGATTCATTCCTTACGGGAGGCTGTCAGGATTCTGAGACAAGATTATTCTCATTTGGTAGCTAACCGAGATCATCTTGTTGAGTGGGGAAGTACTGCATATGGGGCACTCTTGGATAGAGAGGATGAGGTGAGTGAGCTTACTCAGGAGCTCATGACGACTTCAGAGGTTTTAGAGAGCACTCAATCGACTCTCAGGGAGTCACAAGCTCAGTTAGCAGAGGTGACTGTGGAACTGGAGCAGCTTCAGTCTGCACCAGCACCTGATCCAGTACAGCTACATATTGTGGTGTCTGGTGATCTGATGATGTCCACAGTTGGGGTTGTTGGATGTGATAGCATTGGGGATACATCCACCCTTGATTTTAGCATTGGAGGTGCAGGTTCACTTCCATTGGATACGTGTGCAGTTGAGTTAGGCACTGCAGTAGAGGGTTGTAGTATGCCAGACTTTGGGGTGGATATTCCGGTCGGGATGGATACTTCAGTTGGTAGCATTGCGTCAGGTGATATGGTACAGGAAATTGTAGGCAGTGCAGTGGACCAATCATCATTTAGTGTTCCTGTTCATGACACTACTCCTTTGATTGCTCAGCAGGGAGGCATGGTATCACCTGAGTCAGTTGTTCATGTGCGCATAGCTGGTGATGATAGGCAGTTGGCTACGTCACAGTCACACGATGACCAGTTATGGTTCTGAGGGGAGCAGTTGGATGCTACCTCCTATAGATGTTACTGCCTGGAGTCATTCTTGGATCACCTTCTTGAGAGTTCATAAATTCGTGACGAATCTTACCAAGCTTCTGAGGGTGTTCTCATCCGGGGTATAGGCGCGATCAAGCGTTTGGTGAGAGAGATTGTAGGTACTTTGACTACGATGCTCCCTCATAGAGAGTTTGAGGTTGGGTTTGTTGAGAGGGTCACCCAGGATCCTGTCCAACCTATTTTGCAGAGTTTGAGTTTGGAGCCATCTTTGGGTTCATGACTAGGGAATGATGAGCCCTTGTCGGAGAGCAGAGCCTTTTATCGTCATTACATGGTGAGGAGTGCTCATTATTTTTCCTTCGATTCACATGTTGATGAGTTGATGACACACAGATGTGGATTGGCTCCTAATCCTTATCATCTATTATGGGATGGGCTCTCGCCATCAACAGTTGATGGAGGTTTTGGCTGCAAGTCAGTAGCAGGTGACTTGGAGAGTTACTGTGACTACAGAGATTATACAGTGGGCGGATATCCAGGCCCGGGTACAGTTTGGTACAGAGGTAGTCATCATTGTTGTGCAGAGGATCTACACACTCAGTACAGATTTGTTGGGTGTGCTGGGGGAGTTCAGTATATAGGGGATCCGAGTCGCCCATACATCTTGGTTTTTGATGATCTTGAAGTACACTTCTTTCGAGATCCAGGCAGAGACAGATTCAATGCAGGAGTTTGGGTGAGCGGTTGTTTGGGGTCTCTCTACAGAGTTATCCGTTTTGTATTTTGGGTGGTGCTACAGGAGCCTACAGGTTATGTCAGTAGCAGGGTATACCTTTTTCTGTGTGATCCAGGTGGATTGTGATGTTCCTTGTTCCGGTGATTGCTTGGGGACAAGCAATCTTGGGGAGGGTGGACTGTGATGACCCTATTTTTAGCAGGTTGTGGCAGTGACTTGATTAGCTCATCATCGCGACCCTCGTGAGCTGGTGCAAGGTTTTGAGGGTCCCAGTTGACAGACTTGCTATTTTTAGTAAGTCTGGACTTACTATTTTCAGTAAGTCAATTGGTCAGTTTCTATTTCTGACAGGGCAGTATCGGCAGTGGTCAATTCTCCAGACGATATTCAGTTGTGCAGTTCTTGGGCTGGAGACTTACTATTTATAGTAAGTCTATTTTTGGCAGCGCAGTGATGAGCATGTTGGTCAGTCAGTATGGCAGGGTGTTGCAGGAAATATCATCAGAATTATATTTGATAATTAATTGTATTTATTAATAAGAATATGTTATTAATTAATAATAAGGCGTTATTATAATAATAATAATACTTTATTATTATTATAACGATTTAGAAGTTTATATTATGAAGAGCAGTTAACTGATGATGGTTTTTGGAAACTATGGAGA
>MU223658.1:575095-614894 GCA_018584345.1 Thuja plicata
GGTAACCGGGGGTTTGGCCTAAACATAGTAAATTTGGTTTTATATATGAAGAGCATAAAAGTAGAGCTAAATTTTGCATTAAGGTTGAATATGCAAATTACATTAGTTAGTTCAAACTAAGCTAAGAAGGAGTCTAAGCTTAAGAGGAGTTTGATCATGGGCTCACTTACCTCTCCCTCTTACATGTGTAAGATCATCCCTTGGCTTAGCTTAATAGCATATGGCATATTTTTGGCTCATTGGCTGGTTCATTGGCTCATTAGCATTGGCATATGTTGCAATGATTTGAACATGCAAATGGTTTTGATGTTTTCATTGGTTGTGAAATCACCTCATAATTGGTTAAGGAAGATAAGAGGGATTAGATCTAAAGGTTGTATCAATCCAATCTTATATATTTGGTAGAACCAAATCACTCTAAACTATCCGATTGATAAAATACAAACTAATCCTCTCCTAACTGATTGATTCAAGCTTACATTTAGAGGGAGTAATAAAAACTAAGCTTCAGAAGGTGAAGTTAAACAGTGGCATAAGACATTCATGGATAAATTATTTAAGTATACTATGAGATTCCATGGCAGGAACTGTATACTGGATTAGTGATTCCGCTTGCATTTTTGGGTAGATCTTACTCCTTAAACATAGCTGGTTATTAACATGTTTCTGTTATATTATGAGAACACATCTTATTGCTGTTTAAAGTTTAAACATAGCTGATTAACTGTCATCAGCATGACTGGTTAGTTATCACATTTGTATGCATGAGAGGCATACTTTACAGCATGTGTGAGTACACAATTTACTTTGATATATGTTATATCTAACGCTGTTTTGTGAACATTCATAGCTGATTGATAGTATAATATATTGCTGGATGAATGTATGATTGACATACATACCCTAACTATTAGCTGATCAACTACTACAGTAGTTTCATGTATGTTAAGGAAACATACTTTATATGGCTTTGGCATATTCTTGTTATGGGAGCATATTTTATGGATATATGCACATGTTATGTTTTGGCTTTATGTATTCATGATAAAATACTTATGTGAATACATTTCCTTATAGTGGGACTATATTTCATGTGATTCTATGTACGAACACATTTTCTTTACATTTGAACTTGATTCCTATGATTATGAGATCATATTGGTGTGTGAAGAGCCTGGGTTGGCTCCCTGACTATTCTATATTACTTAAAACACAAATGATGCACACTTGCCGGAATTGAAACAACTAATGATAATAACAACACTTATATTTTTCAATTCGCTGAACCACTAGCATTTTATTATTATTCAAAGATGGTTCATATACTGGAATTCCGTACATTCAATTATTATTATGCTAAGTAATGAGGAGAAAAGAACCTGGAACTGTCATACAATGTCCCACCTATGGAGTGGTGATCTTTCCTTTGAATGCCGCAGGTAACAAGTCTGCCTTTCTTCCCGCGGCAGCTAGAAGTCGTCCCCAATCAGTAATTCAGGCCGTAGGCTCCTGCAATCTGCTCCACGATTTGAAGGTGGGCAATTACTATGCGGCAAGGATCCGTAATGACTGCTTGACTGCTAACGCAGTCCCTTAACCCAGCTCGGCCTCCCACTATGCACTATAATTCCACGCAATACTTAATCAGTCGCGGCCAACACTAGACCCACGTTCTTCAGCAGTGGCGCGTGTAGCATATGTTTAATGCTCGAACCAATGAACTCCCATCACGGCAGCAAGGTGTGGATTTTGTGGCGGCTAGCACAAACAGAATTCTCGCCACCTTCACTTCCAGCAAAACTCAGAATTTGGCTTCTTGCGCAAGCCTCAGTTCAATGGAATCCGGACATAGAATTCCGAAATTCTTTCCAACTCGTATATGACAGCACGAGGAAATCAATTGACCATACAACAGCGATCAATTCAGTATTAGCTGAGAAGAATCAGTCTTTTGCAACCAATTTGACCCTTATAAATCAGCAAGGGCTCAGAAAGATGAGAATAAGTCTCAAGACCAAGGGTTTTAATAAAAGATAATCGATATCTCAACTCCACAATAAGCCTGAATATATAACTCCTTGGATGCAAGAGTTTCTAAAACCAATTCCCAGTTATCCAGTCTTCAAACGTCAACTTCTAAAAGTATTAGAGCAATAAGTTAATAATACTATAATACTATAATCCATTTATTAATTAATAATATATCATTATTAATTAATATTAATTATGCCTCTGATGACGAATTCTGCATCCATTGTAAGAATAACTGATCAACCTGGTCTGCAACTGCACTGCCAGAAATAGTAACTGGCCGCCAACTGACTTACTATAAATAGTAAGTCTAAAAATAGAAAGTCCAAAAATAGAATCTGAACGCCGAGACCCTCAAAACAAGTCAACTCACAAGGGTCGCGCTGGTGAGCTAACCATATTCAGGTTCCCAGAACCTGCTAATTCGGGGACATCACATGGTGTGAATCCATATAAGATAAGATTTACTCTTATGGCTAAGATTTTACTTGGATATTGGATGAATATCATGTCTTGATGTTCTCCTCATGAGTCTAGGTGACTTGTGGTCTTTAAGAGGGAATTTTATATGGGCTCACTTGCATTATGTTATAAATCCCTCTGTTTTGCCTCCTCCTTGGGAAGGAACTTGTTTCCTCAAATCTAGTTGAGAACTTATACTTGCTTTGGCATACTTTTGGTATATGTTACATTGGTATACTCTACATTACATGTTAAAAGTTTGCATCTTATGTATTTTTATACATTTTTGTATATGTGAGGTCATGCTTTATATTGGCTTATGTTATACTTCTAACATATATGAGCAGAAGCATATCTCGTTTGAATTTATGGTGTTCATAGCAGAACCTATATGAGACAATATTGAATGAGCAGATTTCATTTACATGTTTAGGAGAATGAGCATGTTTTCATGTTTGGGAGAATGAACACTCTTCATTTGAAAACATAATTTTAATACTTGAGGAATATCATGGATGTTCCTCTTATGAGTCTAGAAGACTCGTGGATCCGGGAACCACATTTGAGTATTGGTGACATCATGGACTTGATGTCGGGAGGCCAATTACCTGGAACTGAGCACGTTGCACTTTGAGAGGGAATTGCAAATTGAGAGGGAATTTATGGGCTCACTTGTGTAATTGTCTAAGTTCTAAACTCCTTCTGCTGGTTACATACATTTACTTTTTTTTTTTTTTTGTATCTGATTTTGTGTACGAGTGTGGCATCATACACAGCTATTAAATTCAAATTACCTTATGATTCATTTTTTAATAGTTGTTTTGTTTCATATTACAATTGGATTAATTTAGCATGCTATCTTTATGAATGTTCTATGAGAGAACCACAATTGAATACATTGGCTATTGCAGCATACTTTATTTGCTTATAAGAAGCATACTTTATTGGCTTATTGTATACTTTAGTATGAATGGATCATACTTTCTTTCATATGGCTCTATATGTGAACACATTTTGGTATTTATGATCATAGTTGCTACTCTTATGTGGATAAGATTTTGTTTATGATATGATCATTGTGTTATTCTTATACTCATAACATAAGAGTTTGTTTATGATTATTCGTTTGGATATATTATGCTCATGGCTAAGTTATTCTTATCAATTAATGAATATCATGGACTTGATATTCATAATATGTGAAATATCCCAAGTGGATATTTACTCTGTTGCTGCAATAAATTTTATTTAAATAATTACGCTCTCTTGTAAGTTTTTTGTTATCTTGCAGAACTAGACAAAAGTTGCAGAAGGAATGATTTTCTTTGATATTTTCAGAATAATGTGGTACAATGTAAAGACAGTAACAACAACAAATAGATAGTAATAACAATAACAATAATCCGATACAAAGCATGTGTCTTCTAACTGTACCAATAAATTTGATATCAAAAGGAATGAAGTTTGGTACCTCAAATACAATCAATATCAGAATATAGAAGGCGGCTAGCAGCTGCAGTGTTTACCATTCTGCTCACAAAATCCAACGCCCAACTGATATAGATTGCTGAGCGAGTCTACTCCCAATATCCAACGCCACAGTGGTGCAATTTGCTGAAACTGCAAATATGGTTTCCAATTTCTAACGCCACTAATATGGACTGCTGTAGCAGAAAATTGGCTTGAAAGATAAGTTTAGCTCTGTGTTACAGCCTCAATCCCACGTACTGATATGCGCAGCCAAGAAGGTCGTACTCCATCAATGTCGAATCCTTGTGCAATAACTTGTAAATCAGAGCCAATTGAGGGCTACGTCCTAACTTGATCAACTCTCAGCCTAGGGTTTGATGTCCTAGTGAGGGAATGCTCAATCTAGAGCAAAACGCCCAAATTATGTTTTCAAAATGTTCAAAGATACTTTTCCTTTCCTTGCATTGGCCTTATATAATCTTCACATGTAATTCGAACCCTAAAAGGAACCCTTAAAAGAAATACTTAGGAACTTTATAATATAAAGTTATGTTCTTTAATAATGGCGCCCAAGTGCCTGAAAATTATTATTTCACCATTAAGAATAGTTCCAAGTGTCAAACAGGTCCCTAAAGATGATAATCAAATATAAGAGGTCGAGCTCTTTCCAACGGACTACTACATGATGGCAGAACTCACCAGATGGAGCCAGAAAACTCCTTATTACTCCCTAGTGGCTAAATACTTAGCCTTATTTAAATTATTAAAATGCTAACTTAGGAGAATAAATAAATATATTAATATATTTCCCAAATTGCGAACTAATAGCCAAAACACCTCTACAAGGTGAAACTGATCTCGTCACCTCTTGTGACTGATGCTGAATAGTCTGAAATAACTGACAGTCTCATCCCTCAAAAATATGGATACTCCTAAAAAATAGGAATGTCTCTGAATCTCCCGAAACTGAAACCATAGAATGATCTCGTAGAGACTCAAGACTGTAACCCATCTCCACCTCCTAAAATGTAGGAAACTCCTATAATTAAGGAATTGCTCTCAACTGCTCTCCTACTGTATGAAACTCCAAATCCGAACACTGTATACCCTGACTGAGTCTCTAAACACCACTACCAGCCTACGAGACTCCCTGATAGGCTAACTCCTAAGACTCTGCTAGTCAGACTAGAGAGGCGACATGACAGTCCTCCCCTCTCGGAGATGCTTGCCCACAAGCAACTACAATGTTGGATGCTGCAAGATGGACTCATCCTCCCAGGTAGCGTCCTCTATGGATAGACCTCTCCAACTCACCAAGTACTCTCGAATCACCCTATTCCTCAAACGTCTCTCCCTAACCTCCAGAATTTCCTCAGGAACCAAAGTCAATTTACCTTCTTCATCCAATGGGGGAAAATCGTGTGATGCTGCAATATGTTGTCCCAGTGCCTTCTTCAAGCATGACACGTGGAACACATTATGAACCCTACTATCTGGTGGTAACTCGATCTCATAAGCCACCTCTCCAACCCACCTGAGTACTCTGTAAGGTCCATAAAAATGAGACTTGAGCTTTTAAGCTCCTCCCCATTTAAGGGTGGTCTGTCTGTAGGGCTGAAGACGAAGGAAAACCATGTCACCCACCTCAAATGCTCTCTCAGTCCTATGCCGATCAGCGTACATCTTCTGCTTATTCTAAGCATGCTGCAAATTCTCCCTGAGAGACCTCATGATATCTTGGTTCTCCTGTAACCAATCTTGTGCCAAAGGGACTCTGCTGTCACTGAAAGCCAAATCAACAAAGGACAAAGCCTCATAGCCATAAAGAGCTCTGAAGGGAGTCATGTCAATGGACATGTGGTGCGTTGGATTATAACAATACTTGCCCAAATACAACTAACCCACCCAAGCCTTCGGCTGCCCTGACACATAGTTGCGCAGATACCCCTCCACCCACTTATTAACTATTTATGTCTATCCATCCATCTGAGGATGGTAGCTAGTGCTGGGGTTCAACTCTGTGCCAGCTAGCTTGAAAAGTTCCTGCCAGAAGGAACTCATGAACCTGTTGTCCTTGTAACTCACTATGGTCTTGAAGAGACCATGGAGTCTAAATACCTCTCTGAAAAACAGCTCGGCTACCTGTGAAGCTGTGAAGTCCACTGCAGTAGGAAAAAAGTGGGCATATTTAGTCAACCTATCTACCACAACATAAATATAGTCCTTCCCCTGAACTCAAGGAAGACCTGTGATGAAGTCCATGGATATCCCTGTCCACTTCTGCTCTAGTATCGGTAGAGGCTGCAACAACCCAGCCAGAAAAGTATGCTCTGACTTGTTCTGCTGACAAGTCATGCATTCACGAACATGGCGTAAGACATCATCCTTGAGACCCTTTCAAGAGAATCTCTCCCGAACGTCCCTATAGGTCTTACCATAACCCGGATGCCTTGTTGTCGGAGTATCATGGTAAGCATACAAGACGCGCTCCTTCAGCTGTGATTCAGGAACAAGGTAGACCCTGCCTTTGTAGTAGATGACATCGTCCACTACACTATATCCGTCATCTTGTGTCAACCCATCCATGATCTCACAAGCATGCTGATTTTTGGAATACTCAACTAAAAGTTGAGCCTTCCAATCTGCTGAAATCTCGCTCAATGCGCATATAGCAGCAAGTGATGGCTTCCTGGAAAGTGCATCAACAACAGTGTTGTTCTTCCCCTTGATGAACTCTATGTCAAAATCATACGCCTGCACCTTGCTTACCCACTTTTGTTGTCTATCATTAAGCTCTGTCTGATCAAGGAAATATTTCAAACTATTATGGTTCGTCCTCACCACAAATTTGCTGCCAATAAGATACTGTCTGAATTTGGCTACTGCATGCATGATAGCCAACATTTCCTTGTCATATGTGGAATACAACCTCTCGTTATCTCGCAACTTCCTACTCTCATTATGTTCTGCATCAATACCGCCCCTATGCCTTCACCCGAAGCATCACACTCAAGTACAAATGGATGCGAGAAATCAGGGAGTGCCAAAATGAGACAAGTGCTCATAACCTCCTTGAGTCTCTCAAAGACTCCCTGTGCCTGCTCTGTCCATTTGAAGGCTCCCTTCTTTGTGATATCTGTTAGGGGTGCTGCTAACTGAGAGAATCCTCTCACGAATCTCCTATAATAGGCACATAAACCAAGGAACCCCCGCAGCTCCGTAATGTTCCTAGGAGAGGGCCAATCGCGAATTGCTTGAATCTTCTCCGCATGCACTTTCACTCCCTCTGCACTGATCATGTGACCCAAGTATAAAATCTCTCTGAGTGCAAATTCACATTTGGATAACTTAGCAAATAGAGACTAATTCTCCATGATGCTAAGCACCTCCTCAATGTGTCTGAGATGATCCTCCCATGTCTGACTGTAAATCAATATGTCATCAAAAAACACCAGAACTGATTTCCTCAACTGCTTGTTGAAGATGTGGTTCATACTGGACTGAAAGGTGGCAGGTGCATTAGTGAGGCCAAAAGGCTTCACTAGTAACTCATAGTGCCCATAATGACAACGGAAAGCAGTCTTGTGCACTTCCTCATCCCGCACACGAATGAGATCAATCTTTGAGAAGTAGATAGCTCCATGTAGCTCATCTAACAACTCATCAATGCGAGGAATAGGGTACCTATTCTTGATTGTCTTTTTGTTCAGGGCTTTGTAATCAATACACATCCATAAGGTCCCATCTTTTTTCTTAACAAGCACCACAGACGAAGCAAAGGGACTAGAACTAGGCCAATTGAATTCCATGTCCAATAACTCATGAATGGTCTTCTCAATTTCATCCTTGTATGCTCTAGGATGACGGTATGGAGTGGTAATCACTGGTTTATCTCCATCCTCCATCTTTATTCCATGCTCAAACCCTCTATCATGAGGTACACCAGGGGGTATTTCCCCAAAAACTCGACCATGCCTATCCATCACTGACTGTATATCGACCCGAAATACCCTGCCATCCTGAGGTGTAGGTGTTTTGGACTTCACAAAGCAATGTGTAGCCCAAATCATATCATTATGTCTAATGATAGTCTCCATCCTACGTGAGGACACCTCTTTGGGTCCCCCATCTGAAGCTACTCTCAAAATAGTTTTCTTTCCTCTAGAGAGGAACTCTAACTGCATACGGTGGTGATCAATAATATATCGCTCAATACCCTGTAACCACTGCATGCCCAGAACCACATCATAATCCTCTAGTGCTAGTACATAGAAGTCATCTGTTAAGGTATAATCCTGCATCTGAATAATAAGTTGAGGAATCCTCCTAGTAGAACCCAAAACTGCACCATCTGCAACCTTCACTCCAAAATCCTCAAACTCCTCATACGGTAACCCACGTTTATCAACCAACTTCTAATCAATGAAATTGTGCGTGGCACCTGTGTCTACCAAGTTCATAACTTGCTGACCTCAGAGTGTACCTTTTAGACGAAAGGCGTGAAACCTGGGATAACTGGAGAGGGTAGTCATAGTCGCTTTGGCTGATGCCAAGGGCTTAGAAGTGTCTAACTCCAATTGTGGTCGTTCCAACTCAATCTCCTCTGGGCTATCCTTAGTATCATTGTCTGGAATCTCCTCATCTCCCATCTCGGATGTCACCTCAATCAAGTAGGATTTTCCTTTACCAAGGCAGCGGTGTCCCAACTCCCATGACTCCTTACAGGAGAAACATAGCTTCCTCCTCAAATCATTCCTCGTCTCCTGATCCATCCGAGGAGGTCTAGAAGAGGGTTCACCTTTCCCTTGGGAAGTGTTGGCCTTTTGAGGAGGCCGAGAATCTCTGAATGGCTTCTTATCTATCTAATAAGAAGTAGGGGTAGTGTCTAGTCTCAAGGTTACATCAATCGCCTCCTTGAGAGTATCTGGCCTGAATGCTCGTACTAACCCCTTAAGCCTGTCCTGCAGTCCCTTTATAAAGAGCATCACACTATGCCTCTGAGGCATATCAGGTACCATGACTGCAATATGCTGGAACTCATTAATATAAGTCTACTTGTCCTGACTGCCTAAGATGTGCCAGTTCCCTATAGTAAAGTTCTGTGTCCTTGCGATCAAATCTGGTAATGAGCCTCTCAGTAAATTTTGCATAGGATTCGACCATGGCGTGGTCCTGTGTGACTAGCCCATGATGCCACCAGTCATAAGCAACTCCGTCTAAATGCAAGACAACGAAGTGAATAGCCTCTCTCTCAAGCATGGGTCTCAAGGATAAATAAACATCCAGCTTGTGCACCCAAGCTCGTGCACTAGCACCACTAGTGCCGTCATAAGTAGCCAATGTGATTTTTCCGGTAGCCCTATTGAGATCATGGTTCTGCTGGGGCCTCTGTCCCCTATCACCTCTGAACCTAGTAGTATCTTTACGTTGTGCACAATATTGAGGAAGAGGAAAAACATTCCTAAGCTCCGGCGGTAGGGCTCTCCACTCAGCAGTAGCTGCCATAACTGATTCCTGGAATCCCACCTCAGAAGGCTCTGCCTATTTTGGTTGCTCACCGGGTCTAAATTGTGGAAACAAGGGCCTATCCCTAGCAGGTATACGATGTCGCTCATGCCTATGGGAATGAATGGAGCTCCCCACAGAAGTATGGGAACTGTGACTATGCTGACTTCCTGCAACTGAAGCTGACCTGCTTTGTCCCTGCCTGCCTCTATGCCTACCCAGATCGAACTGCTTAACCTCTCTAAGGTCTGAACTATCCCGGGCTGCGTAGTGATAAGAGTTCGCATCAACTCTCTATCTCTGTCTTCATCCTCCTGCTAGTTACGTCTGGCGCCTCTCTGTTCATCTTCCATAATGGTTTCCTGTCTTGTACCAAGTTCTAACTCATACTGAGCTCTCCTGCAAGTGTAATATCGGTGTATACCAGCGCTACCATGCTGCATAGAAATCACTTATACCACGATCAATGATTTCCCAAACTCTGATATAAATTAATAGTCTTTCTGAGACCAGTCGAGATCAAATTTCTCAAACCCTACAGGTTGGCAGGATACCAGCTCTGATACCACTGAAATATCCCAAGTGGATATTTACTCTGCTGCTGCTATAAATTTTATTTAAATAATTACGTTCTCCTGTAAGTTTTTTTTTATCTTGCAGAACTAAACAGAAGTTGCAGAAGGAATGATTTTCTTTGATATTTTCAAAATAATGTGGTACAATGTAAAGACAGTAACAACAACAAATAGATAGTAATAACAATAATCCGATACAAAGCATGTGTAATTCTGGAAATGCTTCTAATTGTACCAATAAATTTGATATCAAAAGGAATGAAGTTTGGTACCTCAAATACAATCAATATCAGATTATAGAAGGCGGCTAGCAGCTTCAGTGTTTACCAGTCTGCTCACAAAATCCAACGCCCAGCTGATATAGATTGCTGAGTGAGTCTACTCCCAATATCCAACGCCACAATGGTGCAATCTGCTGAAGCTGCAAATATGGTTTCCAATTTCTAACGCTATTGATATGGACTGCTATAGCAGCAAATCGGCTTGAAAGATAAGTTCAACTCTGTGTTACAGCCTCAATCCCACGTACTGATATACTCAGCCAAGAAGGCCGTACTCCATCAATGTCGAATCCTTGTGCAATAACCTGTAAATCAGACCCAGTTGAGGGCTACGTCCCAACTTGATCAACTCTCAACCTAGGGTTTGACGTCCTAGTGAGGGAATGCTCAATCCAGAGCAAAATGCCCAAATTATGTTTTCAAAATGTTCAAAGATACTTTTCCTTTCCTTGCATTGGCCTTATATCATCTTCACATGTAATTCGAACGCTAAAAGGAACCCTTAAAAGAAATACTTAGGAACTTTATAATATAAAGTTATGTTCTTTAATAATGGCGCCCAAGTGCCTGAAAATCATTATTTCACCATTAAGAATAGTTCCAAGTGTCAAACAGGTCCCTTAAGATGATAATCAAATAGAAGAGGTCGAGCTCTTTCCAACGGACTACTACATGATGGCAGAACTCACCAGATGGAGCCAGAAAACTCCTTATTACTCCCTAGTGGCTAAATACTTAGCCTTATTTAAATTATTAAAATGCTAACTTAGGAGAGTATTTAAATATATTAAAATATTTCCCAAATAGCGAACTGATAGCCAAAACACCTCTACAAGGTGAAACTGATCTCGTCACCTCCTGTGACTGATGTCGGATAGTATGAAATAACTGACAGTCTCGTCCCTCAAAAATAGGGATACTCCTAAAAAATAGGAATGTCTCTGAATCTCCCGAAACTAAAACCATAGAATGATCTCGTAGAGACTCAAGACTATAACCCATCTCCACCTCCTAAAATGTAGGAAACTCCTATAATTAAGGAACTTCTCTCAACTTCTCTCTTACTGTCTAAAACTCCAGTTCCGAACACTATATACCCTGATTGAGTCTCTAAACACCACTGCCAACCTACGAGACTCCCTGATAGGCTAACTCCCAAGACTCTGCTAGTCAGACTAGAGAGGGGACATGGCAATATGGATCAAGGATCCATTGTTGAGCACTTGGTGGACATCATGGACTTGATGTCTAGAGACCATTGCTCCGTTCACTTGGTAAATATCATGGGCTTGATATTCAATAGACCAATGCTCATGATATTATGGACTTGATATCTTGTGGATCAGGGATCCACATCTGAGTAATTGGTGGACATCATGGATGTGATGTTGGAGACCATTACTCTAAGTATTTGGTGGACATCGTGAATGTCCAGAGACCAATGCTATTGGCATCATGGACTTGATGCTACCTTGAATATCATGGATATTCTAAAGTCTAGAGGACAAGTGGATCTAGGAAATCCACAATTCTTGTGAGAGGGCATCATGGACTTGATGCTACCTTGAATATCATGGATATTCTAAAGTCTAGAGGACAAGTGGATCTAGGAAATCCACAATTCTTGTGATAGGGCATCATGGACTTGATGCTACCTTGAATATCGTGAATATTCTAAAGTCTAGAGGACAAGTGGATCTAGGAAATCCACAACTTTTGTGATATGACATCATGGACTTGATGTTGTTTTGATGTCATGTACTTGACATCTTTTGAGTCAAGGTGACTCGTGGATCTAAGTTATCCACAAATTGGTTGGTATACATCATGGACTTGATGATACCATGAATATCATGGACTTGATATTCTATTAGTTGAGTCGAGGTGGCTCATGGATCAGGGATCCACACTTGAGTATATGGTGAATATCATGGAGTTGATATTTGATAGGCTAATGCTCTTGATATCATGGATTTGATATCTATTGAGTCAAGATGACTCTTGTTTAGTTAACATCATGGACTTGATGTTACTGTATATTTGAGAATTTGGTAAAATTATGCTATCATGAATATCATGGACTTGATATTCTTGTGGACCTAACCAATCCACAAATAGGAAGGATAACATCATGAAACCAAATTATAATATACATATGGATTTGAGGAAGATAGGATCTACCTTCATAGATATGAGATCTATGACATCTCAGGATAAGGTATCCGAGATGGTTATGTTTTTTGAGTTTCACTATCAAGGTTGATAGTTAAGGGTGTGTCCAAATATAGATGGGATCTATAGTTTGATCTTATCCTCAAGACTAAGAGGGAGTGTTAATAATTATAGCCTTTCAGCTAAGATCAAAATTGGATAAAAAAAATAATAATAATTATTAATTATGACACTTTATTTACTTGTGTGATTTTATGATAATAAGATTATTATTATAAATGCAAGTAATTAATGTTTATGTGGTTTTAATTAATTAAGCCAAGTCGGCCCTCTTGAGAGTGTAAGAATTAATTAAAACCCATATATATTATGGATTGATTCTAGGAGAGAAATCATCAAAAACATAACATGCATTTTCTTCTCCTAGAATTCAAATTAATCAAATTTTCCTTCTTCTACTTGGAGTGAATGTGTCTTAGATTTTGACCCATATTGGAGTAGCGAATCAAGACAAATCGAAGTGCATGCTGGGCAGATTTGGACCAGACATCTACAGTGTGAATTCTTCCAGCCATGTCGAATTCACATAAGCGAGACTCAGATCTGATTTGGAGTACGAATTCAAGGGCTTGAATTCGCATCTTGGAAGATCAATACTATAGGGCTGGAAATCAGACCTGTGATTGCAGCATCTGGACTTTACATTAAAGGCAGATCCCTATTTATTTCATCCATTAGATCTCAAGAAAATTGGTGAACAAATCGGATTTGGCTTGCACTCACATTCAAGGGATTCGAAGACAAACTCAAGATCAGTCTAGAACTTCATTTCCGGGTATTATCTATCCTTATTTGAAGTTTACTTTGTCTTCTTTATGTGCTTAGTTTTGTTAGACCTCTATAGATTGTGTATTCCTTGCTACAATCTGAAATATATTAACATTCTGGAGCTCATCCCATTGATTGGAGAAGGTGTAGGAGTAGAGGTATGGCCAAGTAAGCATCTTCACTGCAGAACAACTAGGAGAGCCTTGAAAATGATCAGTGCACGTGTGTGATGTTTATCATGATATGGTGAGTGAGGGATCCTTCATAGCATTCTTATGAATGTGAGGTACGTTTCTCCGTCACTATGGATTTAGAGGATGAGGTTGAAAAGGAAGTGGCTCATAATGTTATTCTTTTCTCAGAGCTTGGTTTGACTGGACATTTTAGGGGATTGTGGCCAAGTCTAAGTGATCTCCATAAGTGGATTGCAGAGAACTAGGAGTCTATTCTGGGCGGGTGTGGTCAAATCTACCCGGTTGTTGAGGGGTTCTTCATTGTGGTTTTTGACAATGTTCAAGATAGGAAAAAAATTATGTGATTATTATTGGTGTTGGGAGGACAAGTTTTCCCTAATGTTGAAGCCCTCGCATTTGTCCCTTTCTCTTGCCACTAAAGTTTTTGGCAAGGCTTCGGTTTGGGAAAGACTTCCTAATCTTCCCCTGCATTTTTGGTTTGATTCTTGCTTGGAGGGTATAGGAAACTTGCTAGGTAGCTTTTTGATGGTGGATGAAGGATGGTCAATTCTCTTGCATTCTACTTTTGCTTGGATTCTGGTGGAGATGGATGCTACTGATGGGCTCCTTGAAGAAATAAAGATTAAAACTTTAAAGGGTTGTTGGTTGCAGCCCTTGGATTATGAATGGTTTCCTTTCAGATGTAGGAGGTGCTTTCAAATAAGGCATTTGGCTCATCATTGTGCCAAACCAAGATTGCAGAAAATGGCTTCCTAGTGGAAGGATGTTTCTACTAGTCATTACAGAATGGAGAAGGATGGGAAGTAATAGAGCTATTCTCAGGCTGTGACGAGGGATAGACCACAACGGTCATCTGGCAATCCAAATCAAATTGTATCTCCAGTATTAAATAGTATTGATGTTGTTAATATTGGATGTGATAAGGATATGAAGTATAATACTGGTGTTGTTGCGCCTGAGGGTAGGGAGAAAAGAAGACACATAGGGTCACATGACAAGGGGGACAAACCTGTGATAGAGGAAGGTCAGATTCAGCAAGATCATTGCTCATCTGATATGGAAATGAACCCTTAGGATAATTCGTTTGAATGACAAAGCGAGGAAGCAAGGGTGGAAGAGGGATGGCAAGCCGTTAAAAGGAAGAAATAAAAAAAAGCAAAGAAAGACTCCTTTGATATGGTACTTCGCTCTTAGACTAAGGGAGGTGCGAGTGGTCAATCATGAGTGTTTGTTTGGTCTTAGAGGGCTTATGGATTTAGACTTGTTAATGGGTCTTTCTGTTGATACTAACTTGTTGGGAAGGTTGCTTCCCTAGTTGTAATCATCCCTAGTCTGGGCCAGGTTTTTCTTGGTTCAATAGTAAAAATTTAAACTTATTACTGATCAAGAAAAAATAAAATAAAGCACTCATTTGATCTTAAAATTCTTTAATTTTTTTGGATGTGATGTTAAACTTACAACATCTCTAACTTTGTAAATGAAATCATATAAATAATCTTTCTGGCACAGACAAAAGTTAATATTTTTTAAAAAATCAATTATCATTCTATTTTTTAATACTTTTAATTATAAATTTAAAAAAAAAAAAATTCAACTAGTCATTAAAAAATGTCTATTTTCACTCTAATGTTTATGTTTTACAATTTTATAACTATTAATAGTTATTTTATTATGATGAGTTATAATTAATATGACATAACTATAATTAAAATAATATAATCTTAAATTATGAATTCATTATTATGTTTAAAATTAATTTTATGATTATAATTATATAAATTTTTTAATTAAATTATATTTATAGTTTTAAGAAAATGGTATATTTTCACTATTATATTTATTTTGTATTATACTTACTAATACTATTTTATTGAAGTGATTTATATTAATATTACAAAAATATAATTAGAATAATATATATTTTTGTAATAATAATAATTAAGGATTATCACACACACACACATAGATATATATGTTATCCACTACATAAGTTTCCGCTTTGCAAATTTGAATTTCCCTGCACATGGTGCTCGCTTTGGGGGGGGACGGGGTCCCTATCTGTCTGCCTCTTGCCCCTCCTTTGAAGATGACTCCCATGTCATCTTCTGAGGGTCTTACTGGAGAAGTTGTAGTAGTATCGCCCAAGGCCTCTATAGATACTTCCTTATCTCCCTCCAAGACAACTAAATCTGCCATGGAACTTGATGGTATGTCCAAGGAAAACAATGATGGTCTCTCTATGGGGACCGAAAATTCATAGCATACACCTCCAAATGGAAGCTCAAAATCCAAAGAGTTGAAAATTGTGTTCATGGATGGCGAAATAGAGAAAAATTTACCTGATATAACCCCTAAATACCTACAAACAAAGGAAGTAATGACTATTATGTTGTTTGCCTCTATGGTGGACCAAATTGTTTCCTCCCTCTATACAATAGAAAAAAAGGAGACAATGAAATAAAGGGCTATGTCCACCTTTTTCCTAATGCACAATCGAAAGGAAGATGGCCCAATAGGATCAAGTAGGACTTAAGTGTAAGTGAGTGCAATGGTCTTTCGTTATAAAGATTAGGATGAGTTGGATTTGAGGGGATATGATAAGATGGTGCAAGATAGAAGGCTAAATAGGCAAAAATGATGAGTTTTAACATTCATAGACTGACAAAAAAAAGATAGGAAGCCGTAGTGACTTGAAACAACAAACAAACAAACAAACAACAATACTAACCTGTAGTTTCAATTTGAAGTTGATTTGCATCTTATAGATCACCCTGGGCATTTTGTTCCTAGGTACAGATCACCCTGGGCATTTTCTTCCCAGGTACAGATCACCCAAGTCACTCTATACCCTGTACTTTTGTCTGAAACTTCCAAGGACAGTACATCAGATCTATACTTTCTAGATTAAGTCCCGATGAGTCAGAGATAACTTTAGTGGCGAATATTCGCCAATTGGCAAAAATTTCGTGTCGGCATTTTGAAAATGGTGAATAATTTAGGATCGAATAGGGTGCGCCCCAGTTTTATAATTTTTTGGTCAAATGCACTACCATTTTCAGACTAGGAACAAGCACTAGTGTATTGTTGACTACTAGTGCTACTCACCAAGAAGCTAAAGGTAAGTGATCATTTTATTTAAGTGTTATAATATTATTCATCTCAATATGTTTGCAATTTTCAGTTTATTCTTATTGAGTGGACCTCAAACATCTAGATTGTAGGCCCTGTGGCCAATGAATCATATAGTCTATTATTGGTTCTAATCAAGTAGATAGTTTTTGCAGCTTTTATTTAATTGGAGATGTCAAACAGGAAGAAGGGTAAGACTCTTAAATATGGCAATTTTAAACTGAGAACCATAACTATAACTTTAAACTTTGTAGAACCATAACTATAACTTTGAAATTTTGCAATGTTTGTGGTCAAAATGATGAAGGTACATCATCACAACTACAAGATTCACAACCTACACTGAATATTGAAGAAGTTGGTGAACCTGATATCTCAGATGATAGTGAACTTGAAGAAGATTTTCTAGTCGATACCCATGGTAGCGTGAATGAGATAATCGACTAGGGTGACAAAGACAATATTGTTGATGATGATGATGATGATGATGATGCACAAAAGGGGAAAAGAAAATCCAAATAAAAAAATGGGTCGGGAGTGGGATATGTTGATGAATTTTCATATTGATTAGGTGTCAAAGTATCCATATTGAGCTAGTGGAGAATCCGAAGAAAGGTGAACCTTGAATAGAATGCAGGTGTAAGATTTGTAGTTGGAAACATAAAATGGAAAAGAGGTTGCAGTTAAAACTTGACACCATTGAAAATCATATGGAATGATATAAATACATTCAAAGATCAATTTTATTTTTACAAAATTTGGTCAATTATGAGCTCTCGATTCTGATAAATAGCCATGTTTTAGACCACGAACAAGCACTGGTGCATTGCCGACTACTAGTGCTACTCACTAAGAATCTAAAGGTAAGTGATCATTTTTTTTAGTGTTATAATATTATTCATCTCAATCTATTTGCAATTTTTAGTTCATTCTTATTGAGTGGGGAGACCTCGGACATCTAGATTGTAGGCCCTATGACCAATTAATCACTTAGTCTATTATTGCTTCTTAATCAAGTAGATAGTTTTTTGCAGCCTTTATTTTGTTGGATATATCAAACAGGAAGAAGGGTAAGATTCCTGAATGTGGCAAAGGCCAAGAGAGGCTAGAAAAATGCAAACCATAACTTTAACTTTGTATGTTGGAAATGTTTGTGATCGAAATGATGACGGTGCATCATCACAACCAAAAGATTCATAACCTGCACCGAATTTGAAGAAGTAAGTGAACTTGATATCTCAAATGACGATTAACTTGAAGAAGATTTTCTAGTCAATACCCAAGGTAGCGCGAATGACATAATCAACTTGGGTGACAAAGACAATGCTACATATGATGATGCGTGGAAGGGAAAAGAAAATCCAAATAAAACATGGGTCGGGAGAGCGATATGTCATGAAATTTCAAATTGATTGGATGTCAAAGTATCCATTCATTAAGCCAGTGGAGAATCTGAAGAAAGGTGAGCCTCCAATAGAATGTAGGTGTAAGATTTGTAGATGGAAACATAAAAAGGAAAAGGGTGTAGCTAAAACTTGACACCATTGAAAAGCATATCAGTAAAGTTTATGAAAAATAAATCATTGTTGGAATTAAAAAAGTTAGTGATAAGATGGAAAACAAAGGAGCAATATCAACATGTTTACAATGCCTTAGAATATAATTTGCATTTGAAAAGATAGATGAAGCTTGCTGAATGTAAAAGGTTCTATTGAAGTTGTTTTGGGAAAAGCAATGGCAGTAGAACAACTGGGAAAAGTTGTTCAGTTAAGTGTTGTTTTTAATATTTTGAGCAGAGGGTGTGCTATGACAGACTAACTAGGAATGAGTGTTTTATTGGACTTTTTAAAAGTTCCTAACTATCCTAATAGTCATTGGTTAGTAAACAGTGGATGAGAGTGAGCAAGTTGTCTTATTGAGGTTGAAAAACAAGATTTAAAGAAAAAAATAAGAGTCAAATTTTATTGCATTTTCTTTAAACGAAGTTATGACAAAAGAAAATACGTCATGGGTATACATGTATGTTTATACTATACAGAATCACGTTTGCAAACCTCATCTACTATTTGTTTTTAAAATGAAAGAGTGTGATAGAGGAAGCTCTATTTCAACTAGTTAAGTGTTCTTTATTTGAATATGGAGGTATGGATGACTTGATGATTGCCAAAAAGTTGGTATGTGTAGGAGCAAATGGAGCTTCAATAATGCAAGGTCAGAGGAATGGTCTTTGTGTAAAGCTACAAACTTCTTGTTCACCCTACATGACTGACATTCACTGCATGGCCCACAGAATGAATCTAGTTTTTAAAATTGTGAGCAATTATCCTCTAGTAACAAACGTTGAAGATTTACTCAAAGAGCTCTACTCATACTTTGTTGAAGTCCATAACGGTTTTAGAATTTCAAAAATTTGCCAATGGAATAATCGATAGGAACAAACATCTTAAGTATGTTGATACCAAATGGATCTCCTTGGATGGACCAGCGCATCGAGTTTATTCATAATATCACCATCCTTAATTGGAGTAATTTACAAACATCACCACAAAGGTAGACAAAGTTGTTGACTTGCTTCGTAGGTCAAGTGATATAAAGGCAATCTTAACTTTAGTAGGTCTTCTCCCCATGCTAGAGGAAATGAGCCTTCTTATGGAAAAAATCTATCAAAGAGCTATGTATATTGCAGAATATGCTAAGATAGGTAAACTAACATCTATGACCTTAACTAGCATTATCTGATGAAAAATTTCTTAGGTTGAAGACAGTTAGAGATTTGAACAATCCTAATTTTTTTTACAAATCAATTCAAAGGTGGAGTTATGTGTCAGTGTACATGGATTCGAGATACCATTGTAGTACATTGCCACAGTCATGAAACCAGGAAAGAACCCTAAGAAACAAGAAGTAAATGTTACAAAGGAAAATTTTAGGAAGATTGCTGAGTCTGTAACTTCTTCTATGAAGGAAATCGCATCTTCTCTTTCCAAGAGATTAGATCTCAATTCCCTCATGAGAATATACTTGAAGCCATGTCTATTGTGTTTCCTCAGTATTGGTACCTCTATTATCCAGCCGATTATCGTGAGAAGCTAACGACTTTGATATGCCAATTTTGCAAATCTGTACAATTCAATGAACAAACTATAGATATAATTCTAAATGAAACTATGCTTAAAGAGAAATCATCCTGATTTGCAATAACTATGAGGCAACAATATCAAAAAATGGACCCCCCACGAAGAGGGATCAACAATAAAGCTCTGGACAATTCTGAGTCAAAGCGAACTTTTGTGTGATTCATTATTAGAATTTTACAAACTTGTTGATTTATGTCAAAACATGATATTGGGTTCCTTGGATGATGATAAATGTTTTAGTGCTTTGGGGTTCCTAAAATCAAAGATAAGAAACATTATGCACAATAATTTAGAAAATTGCTTAAGGTTGTATACAACTAGGTATGATATGAAATTTTTTCCTTATGACAGGGCACTGGAAATCTAGATATCCAAATGTGAAAGAAGAGGGTTGGGTAACACTTCAAACCAAAGTGGGACAATTGACAAAGACAGAATGAATGACAATGACACATGTACTGGTACCTTTGAGATGCAATTAAGTAGAGGTATGCAAAGTGAAGAAAACATAGACAAGAATCAAAGAAGCTCTCAATTTGATGATGAGGATGATGAGATGATTTGGCAAGTTTAAGAGATTTAGCACTAGTAATTACTAAGTATTTATTAAACTTAATACTATATTTCATCATTCATATTACAAAATCCTAAATGTGGTTGATGATATTTTATGTTTCTGTCAATGACATTTATTATATGTAATTATATATTTTTTAATTTATATTTACAGATAGAAAATAGTTGAATAATAAAGCATTCATAAAATTAAAAAAAATAGGAAAAGTAGAAACAATATAATATGTTTATTGATAGAATAATATTTATTTACACATGGTGAGATTTTCATTAATTCTTTCAAAATATAACCATACAATGCATTCAATACACAACTCTGTATGATTCGGTATGCAAATAAATATCTATTTCATCTACCCTTAAGGGTCAATACAAAATTTTAGATCCCTTTGCAAATGACCCTGAAATTACAAATAGAGAAAAGAAGAAAACCTAAAAGAATTTGGGAATACAAACTATACAATACATATTATGAAATCATTGTGTCAATTTTTGTAGGGTGCTCCACTCTCCATGTGATTGAAGTCCAATTTGTTGTAACATATGGCAATTGACTTGCAAATTTATCAATAATTCATATTTGGAAGAGAAACTTGACACCAATGTTTCATCCAATAATACATTCGAGGTTATCAATGGTTTGACGTAATCCAAAAATCTCGCCTCACTTGTGTCCTTAGGAAACTGGTCTACATCAAACTTCATTTTCTCCATCTTTTTTTTTAAAGAATCATTTCCAATGTATTAATTTTTTGCATCAACACTCTTTGGCAAACCAAGATTTATCAATTTATGTACCTTTTCATGCATTTTCTTCACCTGTTTTGCAGCCTTATCTAGACATTCATATGCTTCACATAGTTTCACACATTTTTGAATGATAGATGATGACTTTACAGAGGCATCAATGTGGTTGTGAATTCCATTGGGTGCCAAAAATTTGTCACTGGATTTGTAGACTGTTTGCAAAATTTGTTTTGAAATTTTCTCTCTTGAATAAACGTTTACGTTCTAAGTATTGTATTCATTAAGCTTCCCATAATGTACTCATACTTTCATTCAATTCAAACCACTAACACAACTAGTCATTTTGTTGCACTGTTTGCCCGCAATTTATTTGTTTTGTATACCTCATTGTATATTTTGTAGTTTCATTCAATCTATCTTGGGAAGATTTTATTATATATTTTTTTCCTTTTGTATTTCTTGTGTCAGTCTTTCAATGTTTTTTCTTTCTTCCCCTACTTTTCTTCCCATTGTTTTTCCCTTTCCATTCCATGGTCCAATTGGTTATGTAATTTTTTTGTTGAGGCAGCAACACTCTCCACCCTTTTGTGTAATTGTGATGAAGAAGCTCTTTCCTTATCAATTATTTTGATGCTTTAAGCCAATCTTTGCTTCACTTCATTCAGTTTTTCTTTCATTTGTTCATTCTTTGTATTGCAAATGCAAAGGCATAATTTTTATCATTTTATGTAATTCACTTCTCTTGTTATCTATTGCTTTCTCATTTTCCAACTCTCTCTCTCTCTCTCTCTCTCTCTCTCTCTCTCTCTCTCTCTCTCTCTCTCTCTCTCTATNTTGCTTTCTCTTTTTCCCTCTCTCTCTCTCTCTCTCTCTCTCTCTCTCTCTCTCTCTCTCTCTCTCTCTCTCTCTCTCTATTTTGAGCAATGATGTGTAGACCACCTCGTTGGTCTTTTTTGACACATTAATTTTGTCCACAATTTTTACTTTGGAAAATCCCATTTAGATGGTGCTAACGTGAAATTCAGAGGGACCTATCTGACTTTGTGATAGATTTTGATTTTAATTTGGGGGCATAGCAACCATGTACTTCATTTCTTTATTTGGGTCATGTAGAAAATACCCTATTCGATGCAGGTTGCTCTTCTAAAGTTGTAGTAGTTGCAGCCCTCTTCATTATCTTCTTATTTTCTCTATTCATATTTTCTTCGTCTATAAATTGATCAAGGAAAGCACTGTAATGAAAATCTAGGGTTGCTAATGTAATTGAATGTTTGAATGGTGAAATATCACTTGTAGTGATGTAGGTGCCCCAACCTATGTCTGTGGTTGAAATTAATGCATTTTGAGGATTAGCAATACTCATGCCTAATTGTGTCACACTGTCACTTACAACTAAAGTTATTGGACTCTTTTGAGGGGTTTGTTCTGAAGCTGCAAACAATACCTTTGCAGTGGAATTGGAAATTGATGGAGGTGGAGTTGTACTCGTCATTGTTGTCATAACCTTTTGCTTCTTCACATTGTCTTGATCACTGGGATCCTATAGACTATCTTCTACTATTGGCCTCTTGTGAGAGATTTCTTGTTGTTGAACTTGTTCACCAAAAGTAGTACTAGTACCTATACCATCCCCAATAGTGACAATAGTACTTGATTGACCACCATGTTCTAGTTGTTATTGTTCACCACAACTAGTACTAGTGCCCATACCATCCCCACTAGTGACAGTAGCACTTGATGGACGACCATGTTTTTCTTGTGATTGAATCTGAGTGTCTGGATAGTCTGGATTTGAAGCTCTAACAAAATGAGGTGGAGGTGTAACGGTAATACATTTCCCTCTTGATTCAACTCCAATGGTTGGTCGTTCACTAGGTTTTCTTGGAACTTCTACCAACAGTGGCATCCAAGGGCCTTGTCCTACGGGCCCCAGAACACCACCTTCATAACCCATTTTTTCCAGTATGGCTGCCCCTTTAGTATAATTGTTTTCATAGACTCACTGAAAACAAAAAAATGTAGAGTCTACAGTAGTTGTTGGAGTGGGACGTGAGGTTATCTCCTCATCACCATTAGTATCACTATCAGTATATGCTTCAATGGTATTCTCTTTATTCCATAATTGGCTAAACTCGATATCCTCGTGAATATCTTCAAAATATACACTATTCTTGGGTTCACCTAGATTCTTCCTCATAGTCCAAAAATCAGTGATTTTCTTTTGAGTCTAGTGTAGGTCCACACAAACTTTATATAGAGATTCTATCATAGTTTTTTTAGTAGATGGAACATCAACTCTTTTGTTAAAATTGTCGAACCTCTTGATTTGGATGTCCTACTTTGTTGTTCTCTATTGGTGCAATGCCATAATTTGTGCTGACAATTGTTCTTGACAAATACTTTTGTCAGAAGCAATTTTCTCCATCACCTTTTTGACCTCATCACAAGAATCCCTATTTTTCAACATTTCTAGCAATGGTTTACTTTCCTATTGAATTATACTTGTAGAGTTCTTATTTGCCACAAGCCTTGCTTTGATGACCTTGCATGGATCATACTGACAGTAACTCTCAACATCAAAATTAAAAAAATTAAAAAATTCATGCTCCACACTAAATGCTTTTTCTAAAATGTGAACCCTCCACATCAGAAAGGTAACAAAGGAAATATGGTCTTGTTTTTTTGACCATGAAAGAGGTCATTTGTACTCTCCATCTTCCATACATATTCCAATGCAAAAACCCACTCTGTCACTTGTATTGGAAGTTTCTGGGGTTCTACTCCTGATCCATAAAACCTTAACGCGGTATTTTCTTCCATGAGCAACTAGTCAACCAATTGTATTTAAGGTCCAAGTCGAATGCAATCTCTACAAGACATAGGAAATCTAGGCATTGGAGTGTTTCTAATAGCATGATACATTGATGCCAAATTTTTTTTGTAAAATAGGTTTAGTTCCTTCTATTATCATGCATCCTTATCTCAGGTCCATTCATATATTGGAGCCACTATTCTCTTCTCATCATTCTTATATACTTGAATCTCAAGCTTGTTGGTCTTGAACGTTCCAACAACCTCTTTTAATCATTAAAAATTGTTTGTGCACGGACTGGACAACGTGCTCAAAAAAATTACATCTAACTAGTTGAGTAACATAATATATATGAAATATCATTTTAAGAAGGCTTGCACCCACTTCCTTATTATTTTCCAATCTAAGGAAAACTGTTAGCAAGGCAATAGTATCTTGAACCCATGGCACAAAAATATCAACATTATAAGGAGACTTATGATTCTGATCCAATTGGGTACCCTCCACTATTATACCTCTAAGAATTTTTTTTTTCGTCTTCATTGGTTCTCTCATAACCCTCTACAAACTTTTCTAGGTCAATGTGGACATTTGAGTTTTCTGCTCCAAACCCTTACTCTAAGTCCAACAAAAATTTAAATTCTTCCTTGGTGATGGATAAATATTCCTTTTGGGTATTTTTATTAACAATTGCTCTTCTACTTTCATAATAATTTTGGGCACAGATTGTTGGACTTCTCTAATGGTTCAATAACTATAACTTAAGGATTAGTCATCCAACATTAAGAAGCTATTTCTCCATAAAAAAGACTCATTTACTTTGTTCAATATTTGCTACAGGAACATAAACAAAATTAGATTCTAGTAGCTACAGGAATGGACAACTGCCAAGACAAATTAAAACTACTGAACAACAAATTACCTACTTAGCCGTAATGGATGGGATTCTCCTCAAGTAGGCCCCCTTGAGTGAGTTTCCTAGAATTGAACTCAAATATAAGAAACTAAAGATACATTTTATTCATAATGAACTCGATTACAACATAACAATAAATAAGATTGTATTTTAGTATGCTAGTTAACAAGATTACAACATTCAAAAGTTTTCTAACCGTAAAGAGGAACAAATGAGCATTACTTATAGAAGGAAATCCTAATTAATCTTAACTACTTGGTCATTCCACTCCCAACAAGCTAGGAGGATTGACTTTATTGGAAGCATGAAAAAGGGAGGAGGTTGTGCATGAGCATGACTAGGTCTCAATCCTTCTTCAGAGAAGGGAAACAACCCTCCTATATTTATTCAACTAACAAATAGGAACACTGAAGGAAGAGTTATTACTTCCACAAGAGATGGAAGTATTCAATCATTTGACCCCTTCAATAAGCTATCCTATTGACCTTATCAACAACTGAGTAGCTGGCATGAGGTTCATCCACTTTCTAAGATTCATTCTTAATTGCATCAAGATGTTAGTGTGCACAAAAAACTGTGCATATCCATAAGTACTTCAGAATAATATTTACTCAATCACATGCAACATTTATCATAGATATATCACATAGCAGATTAATATTATAAAAAAGGATCTAAAAAGGTTCCAAGGATAAATCATGTCTCATACTTAACAAGTCTTAAGAATGTTAGAATGTGAAGTTGATGCTATCATTTGTTGTTGTCATTAATGGTTGTCATTGATGTCAACATATCCTATGCATAAGATGTGGTTTGGTTATTTTAGTGCTTCGGTAGATGCGTGCACCAGCTGACGTGCTTTAAATATTAACTTTATCTATGTTAGTGTTGGTCTCATTTATCGTACAACTTATTGTGGTTCATTTCTTTTGGTGTGGTCCTATTTGGAAAGTGTTCATTGTGCTTCGGTCCAAGCATTGGCATTGTAATGTATAGATCTTATCCATTGGTTCTAAAGATCTCGGTGATGGTGTAGTGTATTGTTATGTGCAAGACATGCTGTATTGAGCGATGTGGTCCACTTTCATTCCTTACCACCATGGGATTGCTTCAGTGTGACCTATTTCAAATTGGATTAGGCCGACCTTGTTTTTGGCATGAGATATTATAAGAGAGTGATTATCTTATTTGTGGAGATATGCTTGTATGCGAATTATTTGCAAAATGATTGTGAATCTGACAAGGGAAGATCTATGTGTTGATGTACATGTGAGCTGGTGCAACTGATAGTATATTGTTATATCATTTCTGTGTTGCAAAAGAATCAGTGACAGTGACTTCATTAGTGGATTCAATCTTCATTTCTTATATTAGTGAGCCTATTTGTATTGGCAATGAGCCGATTTGTACCAGCAACTAGCCTTTCTTTACTCTGGGTAGTTAGCCCAACCGACAGTGAGTGTTGCAATGAACAAACTAGCAGTGAGTCCCTTGTAAAATCACCTTAATCGGTGTCATCTTAACCAGTGTTCATTTCATGAGAGATAGCTTCTCCATGGTGTTTCCCATCTTGGGTTTTCACGTAAATTCTGGTGTTCATGGTGTTGATGTTTTGTGATTTTCATGTTCATATATGTTATAAATTTCTAATTGCTTTAAGTATTTACTGAATTAACAAAAGCTAAGAAAATTATTTGATTATAATTGATTCACCCTCCTTTTAGTTATTCAACATATTCAACAATTGGTATCAGAGATTTGGTTCTTTGAAGATAGCTTAACCACTTAAGGTAGATCTGACGATGCACAAATCGAACATTCATATGTTTGATGGATCTGAATACACTTCATGGAAAGAGAAGATGAGAGCATACATGATTTCAATCAGCTACACTACCTGGAAGAATGTGGAGATAAAGTATGTTATACCTTAGAATGGCCTCAATACTCAAGATGAAATTACCGCCTATGAAGAAAATGAAAAATCAAGGTATGCAATCTTTAGTGCTTTATCAAAAACTGAGTTAGCTAAGGTTATTTCATTAAAGACTGCCTATAAAGTTTGGAAAAAATTGAAAGTGATTTATGAAGGCGATGATATATTTAAGTTATCTAAGAAGATAACGGCTAAGGAACATTATGAGAATCTAAAAATGGAAGAAGGTGAAGATATTGGAAGTTACTTTTAGAGGGTTGACAATTCAGTGAATGAAGTCCAAAATCAAAGAGGCAATATCACTGATGAAGATGTCATGGATAAGATCTTGATGTCCTTACCAAAGATTTACAACAACAAGATCTCAGCTATTGAGGAAGTTTATGATCCATAGAACAGTTGTTTGGGACCCTAACGACATTTGAGATGGGGAAATTCAAAAAAGACAAGAGCAGATCTAAGACAGCCTTTAAAGCTGCAAAGATAGAGGAAAATCCAGATATTGAGGATTCAGATGAGATGGAAGTGAAATTCACAAGGAAGCTGAAGAAAGGTACTGGAAAATACAAAGGTATGTTACCCCTTAAGTAATTTAGACGTGGAAAGATTGGTCATTTAGCTACTAGTTGTCTAGATAAAGGACCTAGGCTAAAGTTTAAGAAATTCAATAAGAAGGCTTACTAAGTTAATGAAGATTCTAGTACATCAGATGATGAAGACTGATATTTCTATGTTGGAGAAGAAGAAAAACTTGGATTTGATATTTCTAACATTTTCCTAGAATTTGATGATAATACTAAGATTGCTTTGTTTGTTAGAAGAAATAAAAGTGAATGATTGATTGATAGTGGTTGTTCAAATCATATGATTGGTGATAAAAGAAAATTTGTAACACTTGAAAAATATGATGGTGGTCCTATTAGATTTAGTGATGATAAGGAAACATGTATTGTTTGTAGAGGATCTATTGCTTTTGATTGAAAGCATAACACTAGCAACGTTTATTATGTGAAGGGTTTGTGTCATAATATTTTGAGTGTTGGATAGATGTGTGAGAATGACTATTATTTTGTGTTCAAGAATGAAGGTTGTGAGATTCGGAAGAGGTCTGGAATAATTATTGCAGCTGGAAAAAGAATAGGAAGGAATATATATCAACTTGAAGGAGCTACATAAGGATGTTTACTATCTTAGATTGATGACGGTTGGCTTTGGCACCGGAGGATGTGTCACATCAATTTTGATAATTTGGTAAGAATAAGGTCATCATGTGCAGTAAGAGATTTACCTACACTGTGTGAACCAGACAATATTATCTACAAAGGATGTCAAGAAGGAAAGTAGATAAGAGAGTCATTCAAGGCAAAAGATTATTCATCTACCAGTTTGTTGGATCTAGTGCACATTGAACTATGTGGTCCTTGATCGGTTCTATTTAAGGTATCAAATACTAGGCAAGTACCATAACTTAGGGATTCGATATCCGACCGAGAAGCTATCATCCTTTATAGAAACTCATTTAATTTATCAACCCAGGGACATATTACTTAAAACGGGTCGGCAAAGTATATGCACCAAGGATTTTTACTTAGACCACGCTATGGTTGCAAGAAAAAAATTGCTTTGAAAGGAAACTATTGTATGGTTGCCGGAAGTGAATTGCTTTGAAAGGAAACTACTTTATGGCTGCAGGGAAAGGAAATGCAGAAGTGAAAGTGCTTGAAGGAACACTATAACTTGAAAAGACTGGAAAACATAATCATAATGCTTTGACAGGTCTGCCTCTTTGGCTGCAGGAAGTACTAGACTATCCTGCGGCTTTTGGTTACAGGAACTATGTTAACACTAGAATTATAAAACCAAGATGCAGGAAACTTAAACAATATGCAAATGATCCTATCTAGCTAACACAAATTCCTCACCAAGTGGGCCCCCTTGAGCGAGTATCCAAACTCAATTATACTGAATTGTGGATTTAAAACTTCATTCGCTATTGATAAAAAATGTATTATAAATTCAACTGTAAAGAAATAGAATGTAAATTATAACTGATAACACCCTCTTTCTCACACAGGAGTGGGGATTTATTTAAAGAAAAAAATCTAACTGCTATCTAGTCACACCATAAAGATAGGAAAATCTTTTATTATAGCCCTACTAAACATGAAAGGAAACTATAAAACTGGAGATTGAATCGATCCATGAAAGAGGAAGGAAATGCTTTTGACGAAAAATCCAACTTCCCACTCTTCCCTAGATTTCCTCAGAGAATTTATTATGATGCCTAGGTATTTTCTCATTTTCTTCCACCTTGATCATCCTGAATCTATCTGTGTTGCACCTGAGGTTTCCTCGTATGCACCTATTGCAAGACCGGGTCGAGCGTCCAGAACATGGGTGTGGTTTACCTGGTCAAGGTAACAATTGCTAATTTGGTGTACTGCACTCCATATGTTAGAGACATTTATGATAACAAACATCAAGATACACATTCATCATTTCATGTTTAAGCAACAAATTCATTCCAAAAAGACATAACTATAATTCCAAAATAAGTAATCTAGTATCTTCATCCAAGCGTAGCATGTTTAAGTATTTCCAATCACAAAATAGGTTCAGTGGAAACATGCCTCATAACAACAAATATAAGTTAAAAGTATCTAGAAAAGCATAATAAGCATGATGAAAATATGGAAAAGATCATAGCAAGAGCATGTCCTGGGGCTTCTAAAGTATGGCATTAATATGCCCTATCAGTCCTACCAGAACAAGAAGCTTACAAGGTGAGATATTTCATACATTGATGATTATTCCATATTATTTGGGTTGCATTTCTAAGAGAGAAATGAAAAGCATTTGACAAATTCAAGATATTTAAAGCAAGAGCTGAGAATGAATGTGGTACAAAGATTAAATGTTTGAGATATAATAAAGAAGGAGAGTTTACTTCTAATGAATTTGAAAAATATGTGAGAAACATGGTATTAAAAGATAGTTTTCAGTGGCAAGAACACCATAGTAGAATGGTGTAGTAGAAAGGATGAATTAGGAAATACAAGAAGTAGGATGGACAATGATTAAGGAAGCAGGTTTACCGAAGATTTACTATAGATAAATAGTTCATACAACTATGTACACGCTTACAGAGCTCTTTACCAAAAGAAATATGGGAATACATACAAACTATGGCATGGAAGAGCACTCATAGTGAAATATTTTAATGATTTTGGAAGCAGATGCTACATTCAAAGAGACGAAGACAATCTTGGCAAGTTTGACAACAGATATGATGAAGGTATATTTCTGGGATATTCTACACATATCAGTTGTTAGTGAATAGATTTTCCTTCACACAAATATATTTATTTATATGTATATCCAGGTTTCAGCTCACATGCCCACGTGTGAACAACAAACTTCACTATAGCTAGAAGAACTTGTTGAATTTCAACCTCTGCTTAATGGTGCATCTACCCTTATGATTTCCAATGAATCAAAAATAGGAAAGTAAAAGTGAGTGTATACTTTTGACATGGAAGTAATAAAGGTTTTCCACATTCACCATAACCATGAAATAAATACAGGCATTAAACTTTAATTTTAAAAATAACAAAGTGCTCAATGATTTATTGAGCTATTAGGATAATCTCTAATCACATCACCATCTCCATAATTTGACATAAAATCTACCAGAATGATAAAGATAAACATCCACTACAATTTCTAAATAATCCCAATTTAGATTAATAACAGAACCACAATAAATTCACAGATTTTCTATTTTTGTTGTAAACCTTCTTCTTCTATTCATGGATAAAAGTCTTCTCACACAGATCATTGCAATCACAAAATGAGGAGAATAACTAACTACAACTATACTATACTTATGCTAGCCAAAAAAAAAGTTTGGACCTTTCCATAGTCTTTTCCAACCATATGTATAGTTTCCATGGTATGATAATTTTTAACCAGAGTAAAAGGTAATAAACTCCACACACATGTGGGTATTTTTAACAACTACTTCAATCTAATTAGGAAAGAAAAAGATAGAAAAATACAGGCAGGGGTTGATCTTGAACCTTTTCCATATAATCTGGATCAAGCACTTCTTCATCTTCTTAAACCTTAACATCGGTTATGTTCATGTTTAAGTTCATGTTCAAGATTTGATTTAGGCTAAGTCTGGACCACATCCTCTTTCTTCATATTCATCCTCACAATTTTCCCAGAAATCCTCCAATTGGGTTACTTGACGAAAAGAACTTTCAATATTCAAATGCTCAACGGTGAAACTTATGCTATCAAAATTAGGCCTAGTTGTGTACAATTACAAGTTCAACTTCTTGAATTCTGACTCCACTTTCATTGCATCTGAAATTGATTTACAACTATAATATCCAAGTTCAATAGGGAACTCAACTCTGAATTTACCATTCTTCTTTAACCTTTGGTCAATGCAAGCTAATTGCCTAGCAACCTCCATAATCACATGACTATCAAGCATGTATCTGGGTAATTTATAAGGTTGTCTAGTGAACCCACCTACTCGAATGTAGGTGAATTTGGTGAACTATTTGAAGTAACTCCCATATATGATTACAAGCTGCATAGCTTCTTCCGACAATCTCCAGTGGATATTTCCCCTAAGCTCATAAACTGTATGTCCTTGAAACACATCATTCACTCTCATAAAATTTTGTGGGAACCTTTTCTCTTGAAGATGAGGATGGTAATTATAAATTTTCATATTATTCTACCATGGTTCATGATATATCCCATACCATTCACTTGAGGACACCATGATGTAGAAAAATAAGAAGACATTTAAAATCCTTTGCACCCCACAAATTTCACCAACTCACTATTCAGTCTTTCAGCTATAACTTCATCCTAGTCTAGATATTTCTTTCCCTCAAACAAAACCTGGATATAAAAATACACCCAATGTTCCTAGTTAAATGCATGTGAATTACCCTTGACGTGGTTCAATAGAATCACCATGAACTTTACATCCATAATCAGGTGCTCTCTAGTTAAGGGCCTAGGCAAACAGGATCCCCCTTTCTTTGCTTTCAAAAGACAATATCTGGCTATAACACTTCTGTAAATTTAGGCCTTTTCTGAAAATGTTGAATAGGCTAAACTAATAGACCAATTCTCATATGGGTCTTTTTTAGGTATATCCATAGCGGTCATTACAATTTCTCTATTAATCTCGACCAGGTAGAACCATCGACCTTAAGGATTCACTTAATTTTCTTATTGTATATGTTAATGCATTCAAAAACTAATTTCAGGCAAGGTTCTATAACAAGGAAGGATGCTGCTTCTAGCAATTTACTCTGTACTATTTTCTCCAACATGGAATCGGGTTCAGGGTTCTTTGATCTTACTAGGAATTCCCCTAATTTGGCCTTGGCTAGAGAGGTATCTTCAATCTCAGGTAGGACGATAACTAAGAAATAGGTTCGATCCAATTTGGGAAGAGTTGGCATCATTTTGAATTTATACAATAACCCCACAAAAATCTTCAAAAAAGCAGAAAAGAACACTTAAAACAATTTAAGATGCTTCCATTTCTTCTTTAAGAATGACAAAAAATGACAACTAAAGATACGTGACTGGAGACTCACCTTTTATTTGTTGGAAACAATAATTTAAACAATTTTTATATTTACATTGATGTCAAACCTTAACTGGTAAGACATTTTCTATCTTGTAAAGTACCATATCAATTGATTGATGAAGAAGATTTGAAAAGGAGATATAACAAGAAGACCTTGTGAAATGGTTGAGTTATGTGAAACTACAATGGGTGCTTGATGAGATCACACCTTAACAAGGTAATATATTGTTTATATTAAGTCTAAGTGAAGTTTGGATGACTACAAGATTAGTCTTGACTGAGTTAGAGAGAAGAAGATTAAGAAATATAATTTCAGAATAGTTTGTGCAGAGTAATGTTGAGTGATGCAAGCGTCGACCGAGTGCCAGTATATGTCAAGCAAATGTTAGTGTTGATCGAGCATCAGTATGTGTCAAGTGTCAGTATTATGACAATTTGAGAGAGATTTGAGATCCCATCTGACATATTTGATTTTCTTGGGATATGTGAAGCATATTTAAGAAAAGGATTATTTTTGTGGAGAATTAAATGAGCATTTAATATATGTTTAATCATTTTATGTATGGATTCAAGAAGGATTTTTAGGATGTATTCTATGAGGTAGATGGAAACAAAATGATGGAAGGATTTGTTGGATCTGACCTAAAACTAAGATCTACGGTGATGATTAAGAGGCAATAGATCGAGCTACCTAATCAAAGAGGTATAAGATTAACCTAATTGTAGGTTATGATAGGTGTGTGGTATGTGGTTAATTCAGTTGATTGACAAAATCTAAGAAAAAGGAAGAGAGGGCTGAAGAGAGCAGTACAAAACAACATAGTGGTGATTGCTTGAAGTATTTCCAAGCAGATCATAGTGATAGAGATGACAATCAAGGCCAGTCAGTGAATTAGCATTTGAGTTATAATTGGATCTGTATTTGCAAAGTTAGTTGTATGTTTCAGATCACAATAATGTTACTTTCTAACCATTGTATCAGTTGCAAAATCCTTTTAAACAAGGTTGACCTAACAGTCATATTGTTAAACCCTTTAATCAAGGTGACATTCTAACGGAATGGTATAAGCCCTCTAACAAGGCTCACTTTTAATAGAGTGATTAAATCCTTTAACTAGGTCACATTTAACAGTGTGTATTGTAACCTTTAACTAGGTTGTCTTTTCACAGAGCTCACTTCAGAAGAATGAAAATTTGGTAGCATGTTACTAGTGGTTTTTCCTATATTGGGTTTCCACGTTAGATCCTGGTGTCATACTTGTGTGAATGTTATTTGATGTGTTGTACTATTAAGAGTTTTATATTCTCCAAGTTGATTACATTAGGATAGTATACTGCAAGCTTATATTGTTGATCATATGCTATAGAGACCGAGTGGATTACTGAGTGTATCTGAGTTGGTCAAAGTGTTTGAAAGTTCAATTGGTACTTCTGGACCTTGGATAACTTATTCACGCCCCCCTCTCAGTTATTCTAAATCATTCTAACAATTTGTATCAGAGCTATAGTGGTGCTTGTAGAGAAAAGTTTAAAGGTACTTGAAGGTAAAGATCAAGATGTATAAAAGGAGGTACCAAGGCTGAACAAGGAGATCTTCCCTGTATGAAATTTTTTAATGAAGATACACCTAGTTGGTATTGGAGATGCAGAAAAATACTATGTGGAACATGATTACATAACAATTCCCGCACCTACGACAACTCAGCATATGAAAGAAAAAAAGAACACAACCAAGCAATGTTGGAGATTGCATCAGCCCTAAGCTATCCTAAATTTGAAGATATAAAAGATTGTAAAACTGAAAAAGAAATGTGGGATACACTGGAAACTATCTAGGGAGGTGATATAAATGTACTTAGAGCCAAATCTAAAAGCTTGAGAGGTAATTTTGAAGAAATTAGAATGCAAGATGGTGAAACTATTGTTCAGTATTGTAGTGGAGTTAAGGAGGTTGTAAATACTATTAGAGGAGCCAATGGAACTATTAGTGATGATACTATTATTATCAAGGTACTGAGAACCTTACTTCCTATATATGCTATTGGAGTATCTGCTATACAAGAACTGAGATGTACTCCTGGTAACAACTTAAATCTGGAAGGTCTAGTTGGTAGACTTACTACTTTTGAAATGTCAAATTTTGATAATTTCACTCCACACCATGTTGATTCTGCCTTCATATCAAAATTGACTCTTCATAAATAAAAAAAGGAAAATAAATACATGTGAATAGCGACAGTGACACTTCTGATGAAGATCTTGATGAACTTGAAGCACTTATGGCTACAAGACCACTGCGAAGAAGAGGAAAATTCAAAGGTAAACTTTCTATAATTTGTTTTTCATGTAACAAAGTTGGCCATATTGCTGCAAGATGTCCTGACAAGAATGACAATGATGAGAGAAGAGAAAGAAAGTATAAAGACAAAAGGGATGAAAAAGATTTCAGAAAGTATAAGGACTATAAAGACAAAGGTAAGAAATCATGCTATATTGCTAAAGAAGAAACTGATAGTGAATCTGATAAATCTGATGACGGTGATATAGAAGTTGTTTATGTTGCTATGAAAAATGATTATGATGAAGATGAGAAAAAATCACTTACCATTGATAGTGGTTTCTCACATCACATGACTTGTGATAAAAGTAAATTTGAAACCTTAAACTATTGCAAAGGTGGTAGTGTTAAGTTTGGTAATGACAAACCATGTCCTGTGAAAGGAAAAAGATCAATAAAATTGACTGATAAGATCATAAGTGACAATGAATACTGGGTGGAAAGACTAAACTGTAACTTGTTGAGTGTTTCTCAGTTTAATACTTCTGGATACCGAGTTGAGTTTCATCACAGAAAAGATAAGATCTTTGATGCTACTAGTGAACTAATTGGAAGTGGATAACAGACAAGAGGTAATTTGTTCTATCTAGATTTATCTAATGAGACATGCTTGTTTGCACAATATGATTGTATATGGTTATGGCATAAGAGGTTATATCATGTGAACTTTGACAATTTGGTAAACATTAGTAAGATGAAAAGAGTAAGAGGGTTACCAATATTGAAGAAACCTGATAATGTTATTTGTAAGCAATGTCAGTTGGGAAAAATGACAAAGTCTAGTTTCAAGAGAAAAACCTATACTTCTGATGATGTTTTGGAATTGGTTCATACTGACCTTTGTGGACCTATTGGTGTACAAAGTTACCAAGGTGATAAATATTTCATACTATTTGTTGATGATTATTCTAGAATGATGACTGTAATGTTTCTCAAAGAAAAATTTGATGCTTTTCAATTGTTAAAGTGGTACTTGGAAAAATTTGAAAAAGAGACAAGTAAGAAATTAAGATGTCTGAGATCTGACAAAGGAGGAGAATTTATATCAAATGAGTTCAACTTATTCTGTAATGATAGAGGAATTAAAAGACAAATGTCTTCTCCAAGGACTCCCCCACAGAATGACATAGCCGAGAGAAGGAATAGATCAATAATAGATTGTGCTATAACACTGATGATAGAAAATAATGTTGCATAAAAGTACTGGAGAGAAGCTGTAAGTACAACGGTCTATACCTTGAACCGAGTACAAGTCAAGAAAGGTAATGATATTACACCTTATGAGTTATGGTATGGTTATGCACCGAATGTAAAATATTTTAAAGTTTTTGGGAACAAATGTTATATACTAAAGGACAATAGAAATGGAAAACTTGATGCTAAGAGTGATGAAGGCATATTCCTAGGTTAATTCCACTAAGAGAAAAGTGTATAAGTGTTTGAATTCTAAAAAAAACAAAGTTGTGGAAAGTGCAAATGTTAGAATTGATGAATATGAAGAAAAGAATGAAGTGGAATGCAAGAAAGAACTTGAAGATTACATATATTTCATTTATATGAATGAAGGAGAGCTTAGTAGTGTGCCTAAACCTGAAAAAGAAGTTGTCGAACAACATAATGATGTTGCCAAGAAACAACTAGAAAATGTTGAGTTACAAAAAGATGTTGTCAAACATCAGGAGGAGACTATCGAGGAATAAGCAGAGACACAAAATGAACCTAAAATTAACTTTGATGATGAATCTAAGGATGAACAACAAGAGTAAAGAAGACCAGAGCCTACACTAGAAAAATATGTAAGAAGACATCATAAACCAGATCAAATTATTTGAGATAAAGATTTAGAGGTCATGACAAGAAGCAAATTGAAAAATCAGACATGTTTGTTTTGTGAATTTGAGCCTAAATCAGTGAAAGATACTTTAGGAAATAAATATTGGATATAGGACATGAATAAGGAAATTGAACAAATTGAGAAGAACAAAACCTGGACACTAGTACCTAGACCAAAGGACAAGAATGTTATTGGAACAAAGTGGGTATTTAGAAATAATCTGAATAACATGGAGAATTTATAAGAAATAAGGTCAGACTGGTTTTCAAAGGTTATGCACAAGAAGAGGGCGTTGACTATGGTGAGACATTTGCCCTAGTTGCAATATTGGAAGGAGTTAGAACTCTACTGGCTTATGCAACTTACAAAGGATTCAAAGTATACCAAATGGATGTCAAATCAACATTTCTGAATGGAATACTAGAAGAAGAGGTATACATTGAACAAGCTAAAGAATTTGTTGATTCAAGAAAGAAGAATATGGTTTGCAAGTTACATAAAGTGTTGTATGGATTGAAGAAATCCCCTAGAGCATGGTATAAGAGATTGCACAAATACTTAGTCAAGATTGGATTTACAAGGATAAATGACAATAGTAATCTGTACTTAAAGACTGAGAAAGGTAAAGGAATATTGTTAGCTGAAATATTTTTTGATGATATCATATTTGGAGGACAAGATGTTTTATGCCAATTATTTGCAAAAGAGGTGCAAACTAAATGTGAGATGTCTATGTTTGGAGAGATCAAATTGTTTTTTGGTTTGCAAGTATATCAGATGAAGAAAGGTATCTACATTACACAATCTAAGTATATCAAGGAGATACTAAAAACTTTTGGCATGGAGGACTCCAGACCTGTAAGTACTTCTATGGCTACTAGAAAAATACTATCAAAGACTGATGAGACAACTGAAGTGAATCAAACTCTGTATAGATCAATGATTAGAAAACTACAATATGTTGTCCATAGTAGACCAGATATTGCATTAGAAGTTGGGATTTTTTTAAGATTTTCTGTAAATCCTAAAGATAGTCACTTAATGACAGTGAAAAGGATTCTGAGATATTTGAAGAGAATAGAGGACTATGGATTATATTATAAGAAGAATGAGAAGTTTGAACTGAAAGTTTACATAGATTTGGATTGGAAAGGTAATGTTGATGACAAAACAAGCACAAGTGGTGGTGTATTCTTTTTAGAAAAGAGATTAGTCTCTTGGACAAGCAAGAAATAGAACTATATTTCTCAATCCACAATAGAGACTGAATGTGTCACAGCAGTAGTAAATTATTCAAACATAGTGTGGATCAAGAAATTGTTGAAAGGTATGAAGGAAGAAATCATAGACCCAATTGTTATTTTTTGTGATAACACTAGTGCTATTAACATTTCAAAGAACCTTGTGATGCATACAAAGACCAAGCATATTGCTATCAAGTATCATTACTTGAGAGAACTGGTACAAGACAAAGAAGTAAGACTTGAATATGTTAATAGAAAGGAACAATTGGTAGATATATTTACTAAATCTTTACCTAAGGATGCTCATGAGTATCTTAGAGGAAAATTAGGGGTGGTTCCCCTATCTGAGGCTAACTGAGATCACATGGAGTGGTTGCATCAAATGTATTACATAGAATATCTAACAAATTGATGCAAAAAGGTGGTCACACTTTAGGAGTTGCCTATAGCTGTGAAGTACTAAGAAAAAGATGTTGATCAGTCATAAGCAAGATGAGAGAGGGAGCATTGAATTCAAAAACCTGACATAGAGATATCTACATGTTGAAGATGCATGTCTTTGGCATTTTTGTCAAAGAGGGAAAAATAATTGAGAATACTTGAGAGAAATATACAATAAGGAAAGGCACTAAGAGGGATAAATGACTATGAAAGAGATATACTATTTGAGGGAGAAATAAAAAATGAGGGAGATAAGCTACAAAGAGAAATATATCTAAGAGGGAGACAATATTTGTATTAGAAAGAATCAGAATGAAGCTAAGGACATCAATGAAAACTTGTTTACAGAACATACTTTTTGGATTGTTTGGGAACCTTGCATATGTTGTTTGTTTGCATGTGTTTGCAACCAATACCAAAGAGGGAGATTGTTGGAAACAAGAATTGAAACAATTTTTATATTACCATTGATGTCAAACCTTAACTAGTAAGACACTTGCTATCTTGTTAAGTGCCATATCAATTGATTGATGAAGAAGATTTGAAAAGGAGAGATAACAGGAAGACATGGTGAAATGGTTGAGTTATGTGAAACTACAATGGGTACTTGATGAGATCGCACCTTTACAAGGTAATATATTTTTATCTTAAGTCGAAGTGAAGTTTGGATGAATACAACATTAGTCTTGACCGAGTTACAAAGAAGAATATTAAGAAATATATGTTCAGAATAGTTTGTGCCGAGTAATGCTGAGTGATGCGAGTTTTGACCGAGTGCTAGTATATGTCAAGCAACTTTTAGTGTTGACCAAGCATCAGTATGTGCCTAGTGTCACTATTATGACATTTTGAGAGAGATTTGAGATCCCAGCTGATATAGTTGATTTTATTGGGATGTGTAAAGCATATTTAAGATAAGGATGATTGTTGTGGAGAATTAAATGAGCATTTAATATATGTTTAACCATTTTATGTATGGATTCAAGGAGTTTCATGATGTATTCTACAAGGTAGATGGAAATGAAATAATGGAAGGATTCATTGGATCTGACCTAAACCTAAGATCTACGGTGATGATTAAGTGGAAATAGATCAAGCTACCTTATCAGAGAGGTATAAAATTAACCTAATTATAGGTTATGATAGGTGTGTGGTATGTGGTGTTGGTGCCCAAAAATGTTGAATTGGATTTCCTATGGACTTGCCAATCCAATATTTGGAAAACCAATTGTTTTTGGCCAACTAACGGGAATGATCGATTATGATCCTCTTCCCCTGCACTTCTAGCTCTGCAAGACCAAGGTGGGTGAACCTTTACCTTAACCACTATCTACTGGTTTAAGGCGTTTTATAGCAGATAACTTGTGTATAGAATTCAACCGCTCTCTCAAGATGGCAAGTAGGCTTGAATAAATCAAATTGTAAGCAATATATCATAAACTGTAAATTGAAATACTTTGAGTAATTGAAAGAATGTTTAGTAATTATGTATGTAAATTGAAATAAAAAGATAGATAAGATATCACAAAACTATAACAATGAATT